>DWAP01002585.1:0-13233 GCA_018230625.1 Heliconius eleuchia | reverse complement strand
GAAAATAATTAATTTTAACAAGTGAAAAATCCAAAGTGTTTACAATCAGTCCAATACTGACAATTTTAATAAAATGGGCCACATAAAAGAGTTACCTAATATTAGGTTCCCTTTTACTACCACACAAACTACACAAGTTGTACTTACATATAAAATTAAAATTGCAATACTTACTTTCTTTTAATAGGATTTCTTATAACAGATTCAACATAGCTTAACATCATAGTTATTATAAATTGTACTAAAGTAATATAAAGGCTCACTGGCTTGACTTCTGGCCCAGTGAATATTAATTCCAGAAAATATCCATATGCCAAATAGCATATAAACACAAAAATGGAACAACATAAAAATTGTACTAGTGGGCTATATGGGGTAATATCTAAACATAATATATTAATTTCCGAATTTCTATTTTGGCCATTGTTTTGAGACTGGGCTGTGGACTCATCAATTTGAATAAGCGTTTCCTTAGATGAACTCATTTTATGAATATTTTTTATGTTTTTAAATTATCATTTCTTTCTGAAATTAAAATAATGTAATTAAACATATATATTTATAAAATTAAACACTGGTACTTATATAAAGTACAGCAACATTTTCTTATTTTGTTGATATGAGTTATAAAATTAACATAGTGGTTCTATATACACATATATTTAATCATAAACATATAGAGGCCAGGTGTGTCACTAACCACAAAGTGTGACTGTGAACTTGTTGTGGGTTCGATTCCTATTTTAGGAAATGAAATATTTATTTAAATTTATATTTCTATTTATTCGTTCTGATGTCGAGGTAAAGCGCGGCATTGAATTTCACCACTTAACACAATTCTTATAGAGTTTGGCGGAAAGTGGGGAACGAAGTGTCTTAGCACTGTGTTCCCCCTTCCTACCCTGCTGTGTGAGGAATGCAGCGTGAACACAATTTTACTTTTTTTAAGATATTACTGCATAAAAATGTAAAGTATGTAAATTGATAATATATAAACATGAAAATGCTACTCACTTTGATCTACATTTGGTATTTATTATTAAAATAGAAAATATAATTTTTATTTATAAATAAACAACCACGTAAATAATTTTCACGAGATATTCAATGTCAAAGTGTTAACCATTTGACGTTTTATTTGATTACGAATGAAAATTGAAAACCTGAAAAAAAGATTGTGTTCATTTTTATTATTTTTGTTATAATTAATAGGCTGCCTAAATATGGATAGTATTTTGGTTGTATCTAAAATATGATAAATTTTGCAATTGACAAATTTAGATATCAGTATTTTTTCTTGTCTTATAAACTTTTCTGGTATATATAATGCAAGTAAAATTATTTTTTTATTTATATTTTAATTTATTGTATAATATAATGTTGTAACATTAATAATAACGTAAGACATTTGATATTGTAATTAAAATGTAAATTATTTTATTGCTGGCAATAAAAAAGAAAACGTATATAATACTATTTTGCAATAAATTAGAAAAGGTGAAACTGGTCACACCACACTTTTCTGTGCGGTTAACAAACAAATAGTTAATAGATATCACAGTGAAATCTCGATTTTGTTATAAGAAATTCTTTGTTGTTGCTCAATTAAGTGCTTATCAAACATAGTACGGTTGGTGTTTATAGAATATCTGTCAGTTGCACGTTGTATTTATGCAAAATATATCGCAATTAATACAATACGTCGACTTCCGCAGATCGCATAATCAAGCTGACAAACTGGATCGTGAACAATGATGGACTCGGACTCGTCCGGCGCGGACTTCTGCAGGTTCTGCAGATCAGAGGCCACGTCAGACCGGCCTCTGTTTCACCCTTGCATATGCACAGGCTCCATAAAATGGATTCATCAAGAATGTCTCGTACAGTGGATGCGGTACTCACGGAAAGAAATATGCGAGTTATGTGGGCACCGATTCTCGTTTATGCCGATTTATTCGCCGGATATGCCTCGAAGATTACCCATTCGTGATGTGGTCGGAGGCTTAGTAACGTCAGTGGCATCAGCTGTTAAAGACTGGCTGCATTATACTTTAGTTGCTCTGGCCTGGCTTGGAATTGTACCTCTAACTGCCTGTAGAACGTATCGCTGCTTATTCTCCGGCTCTTTAGATCCAGTAATATCATTGCCTTTTGATATTGTGTCTGCAGAGAATCTTGCCAAGGATGTGTTTTCGGGATGTTTTGTGGTCACATGCACCCTGTTTTCTTTCATTGGATTGGTATGGCTAAAGGAACAGATCATGCATGGTGGTGGTCCCGATTGGATGGAAAGAGATTTACCACCTCCAATGCCTGAGGACATTCCCTTGCAGGATAATAACAATGACCATGTCAATGAAGGTGCAGGTGACGATGGTGGTGCTAGAGATGACCCTAATGGAGAAAATGGTGATGATCCATTGGTTGGTGATGAAGGTAACTGGAATCCAATGGAATGGGACCGAGCTGCTGCTGAGGAACTGACCTGGGCTCGATTACTTGGCCTCGATGGATCTATGGTGTTTTTAGAGCATGTGTTCTGGGTGGTGTCTCTTAACACTTTGTTTATAGTTGTGTTTGCATTCTGTCCGTATCATATAGGCAAGTTGTGTGCCGCCGGAGCAGGGTTGACTGTGGATGGTCCTTTTGCTGGTCTTTTGATGGCTTTGGCTGGCTATGTCCTTGTTGGGGCAGTTCTAGCAATATTCCATGGATTAGCATCTCTATTAAGATTTCGAAGTGCAAAGAAAGCAGCAGGTTTTAGTTATGTTGTTGTGAAAGTAGCACTTTTGTCTGTAGTTGAGGTAAGTTTATAAGCAATGTAATTGTTACTTCTGTTTTTGATATTGAAAGATATCAGTAGCTATTTTTTTTGCTTTATTACTGGTCTGGAACTTAACTTAAGATTAAAGATAGTAATATAATAGCATATATTTTGGCTGGACTTTGTTTTGGACGATGAGAAACAAAGAAGGAAAACAATGAGTATTATTTTAATGGTATATATCAAATCAAATATTTATTATTATTATTATTTATTTATTTCTTCAACAAATTCACATATAAAATATTATTACTTTTTACCCCATGAATAATATTTCTAAGCAAAGATTATATGATTTGAACAAAATGTAATTAATACAAATGAATAAATTATTATCAAAAAATATTTTATCTACATTTTTATAAATATGTTGAGGATTAATGAACTTACACAATAAAGTTATCAGTAAAAGTAAAATCTTAGTACAACTGTATGGAAATATATATAATTACAATTTATTAATATGCAATTTTTTTTTGCATAATCTGAAGAACATATTCATATACATGTATGTAAATAATGTCTTTTTTAGAGGTAGTACCTATCAAAAAAATCAAAAATTAAATCAGTATCACGCTGTATCCCGCATACAGTAGGGTAGGCAGAGGGAACCTCGTGTTAAGACACTCTGTTCCCCACTTTCTACCAAATTCTGGAGGCATTGCGTGCTAAATGACGGAACAAAGCGGCGCTTTGCCTCAACACCAAAGCGAAGAAATGAAAATATAAATGTAAATAAATATCTCACTTCCTCGAGTGAGGATCGAACCCACAACCAGTCAATTTTACAGTCACACTTTGTGCCTCTGCGCCATGACCGGTCCCAAACCTATGATTTTGTAATTATTCTTAATTAGCTATAATTTTTTACAAAATACTATTAATAATAATTATAATATTTTAAAGTACAGTCAACCTGGGTAACTTTGACAGGTACAAGCAATATTTTGCATAAATATGTATTTTTTTTTATTATTAAATTAATACTAATAGATTAATTATTTTCTTTTAAATAAATTGAAACAAAACATTATAGAAGTTTCATAATTTTAGATTGGCGTAATACCTCTGGTATGCGGATGGTGGCTAGATTTATGTTCTTTAGCAATGTTTGACGCCACTCTCAAAGACAGGGAAACTAGTCTCCACGCCGCCCCATGGACACTAATGTTCATACATTGGCTTGTTGGCATGGTTTATGTGTACTACTTTGCATCCTTCATATTGTTACTAAGAGAAGTGCTAAGGCCAGGTGTGCTTTGGTTTTTGAAGAACTTGAACGATCCCGACTTTAGTCCAGTACAAGTAAGTGATAAATTAAAATATTTTTTGTTTATTTTCAAGTTGTATAGATTGTATGTATGTTGTTAGTTTCAATAACTCAACCAACATGCAATGTCTCAAATTCGAGAGTTTACTCTGCCTACCCTGTCATGTGGGAAAAAAATGTGAAACACCTTTTTCAAAATTATATTTGAGATTTGTTTTCATAATTATTAGCAAAAAACCTTACTTAGATAAATGTAGAAGACAGTTATAGCTTTAATTTAAAAATATATTATATAAAATAATTATTTAGCAACTTGAGTTTACAAAGTTTACTTCTTGAATTCTACAATATTTCTTTTCCAGTTTTATTAATTATTTTTATAAATAACT
Organism: Heliconius eleuchia; assembly: GCA_018230625.1. Taxonomy (NCBI): domain Eukaryota; kingdom Metazoa; phylum Arthropoda; class Insecta; order Lepidoptera; family Nymphalidae; genus Heliconius; species Heliconius eleuchia. Next base: position 8,750 of record DWAP01002585.1, on the reverse strand, counting down.
TTCAAATATTTAGAAATTTGACTTAGTAACGATAGTAGTAATGGCAATATATTTGAAAACATAAATACAATTAAATATAGATACATTAACATAAATTATTTTTATTTCCTTCTAATTTGGATATATATACATTGTAGTGTTTAAAATTTGCAAAGCAAATAAGTTTTACTCATCAAAGTATGCACATTTTGATTGAAATTATTACCATATAATGTTACTTTTGGTTCATTTATTCATTAATTGGAAAAATACATACTGTATACTAGTTAAGTTACATATATATATTTTTTAATTTCTTATGTTTTTTGTTGAATCATAAATTTAAATCTTAGAATTACTTCAAATTCTGATATTTGGTTATATTACCTTCAAGGAAATAAAAGCGCCATATTATGACGGCCAAGGCAAATTTTATTGAAATAATTTTTAGACGACGTGGTGGAATATATCAATATATGTGTATAATTAATTGGGTTAAAATGTCACGAGAATTGTTTTTTATTCATTTAATACTTTTATCTCTTAAATTAGATAAAGCGCGGCGTTGGTTTCACCACCCATGGACTGTCTCTAGAAATGCAAAAAAATTAAAAGCAACTTATTCCCTCGACTCTCAACCTATTAGAAATGCGTTGTTATAAAAAATATTAATTTATCGTTTAAACATTGTGAGGTATTCAGAATGATAACGATCGATATGACCTATTTTTTGTTATTATATTAACTAATAAGAAACTTGAGATGAAATATCGTAGTTGAAGCAAAATATAATACGGCCGACGAGTCGTGACCGTCTTGAAGTTAGCTGCAGATGGCTGACGCATTTGAAATTAAGATGTATCCTTTTGATTATTCACTTTTCACACGGAACTCAACATATTCTGGGGGCATTGCGTGTTGAGTGTATTCAATTGCAGAGCGAATAAATGAAAATATTAACAAATAATAATACACCTCCCCGAGTGGGAATCGAACCCACAACCGTCGCGTTACAGTCAAACGCTTGTGCTCCACGACGATGACCTACTTACGATTTAGTGGGTCGAATAAGGGTGTTTTGGGAATGTAAAATTATTTAAATTCGTGCTACAATTTCGTCGATATTAAAATTTGACGGCGGGTAGGTCTGGGGGTCCTAGGACCTTGGACTAACAAACATTAAATACGTCAATTGAACCATTACTGGGTATATCTTTGTATGTTGTTAGAAAAGATTTACTATTAATTATATTTTATAGTTTGAAATCTGTTAACTGTATGCATATAATATAGATATCGAACGTTCGTTAAATATGTTTGAATTTGGAAAAAAAAAACACAAACTAAATTAACTTAATGGTCGTAATATTTTTTATTGTTTATTGTTTTTTAAGCTATCAGAATATTGGATTAGTATAGAAATATATTTTATTAGAAAATTTATTCCTTTGTTATCAAATGAACCATAAAATAAAACGTAAATGTATAAGTAATGTCAATACATGACAGGGGGTCATGGGTTTCATCTAAAGTGGTGCTGACGCTTCCATTATGTATAACATTCGAAGGCAAATTAATGAGTTCATTCAAATGACGATAACTTTTTTTTAATGAACCGATTTTTGATGAAACAAATTGAAATTTGGTGAAACTTTTAAGTAAATCGGTTCGGAATCGGAATCGGTTCAGTACTTACAGAGATTAACGTGACCATACATACATACATACAGACAGACAAGAAATTAAAAAAAATATTTTTACTTTCTATTATTCTTTTTAAGTGTCCCTATTCATTTCAGTCAAAATTATTAAATGTACGGACAAAATATTTTTGTTTTATTATATATAGAGAATAGAGATAGTAAAATAAATGTAATACTTTTTTTTACTAAACTTTATCCTTGTTCATTTAATTGTATAATTATGTAAAATAATATTCCTAAGTTAATTAGCATATTATAAGTAAGCTGACGTTGTGATCTGTTCTTCATATTGTTCTTTTTTTATTGGATTAACGGTTCTATATTTATAATTGTAACATTACGCGATGATTGTGAGTTCAATTCTCATAAATTATTTTCTTTTCCTGGAAACCGGGTGCTAAATTTTCTGGTTCTCTTTGCCTATATCGCTAATTATGGGTGAGCGAAGGCGAGATTGTAAACGTTTGTGGGTTCAATTTCCGATCAGGGCTCTAAATCATTTTTATGTCATTGCTCTGAGCAACAAGATAAAGCGCGACGTTGATTTCGGTTACTTCACATTAAATTGTCTCGAAAAGGCAGAGAAAACTGGGGAACGGAGTGTTTCAACACTAGCTATATGCGGGATACATCGTGAATATTTATATAATCTTTGTAATATAACATGTTATATTATTTATTACATATAATTATTTTAATTTCAGGAAATGATCCACCACTCAGTGTGGTCGCACATCCGTCGCGTCGTCGTTTCAGCAATGGTTTTTGGTACCGCCGTCTTATTTATGTTGTGGCTACCAATACGTGTCATCAAATACGTTTTACCTGGTTTCTTGCCATACGCAGTCACGGTACACACAGAGGCACCAGTCAATGAATTGAGCTTGGAATTACTACTTTTACAAGTAAGTTGACTTTTTTCTATGAAATTTAGTTGAACATTATATGAAGAAGTTAGTGTTACATAGATGATTCGCTCTGATTAAAATGAAGGACGGTGTTAGGTTACGCTGATCAGTATTGATGGTCTCATATAGCAAGAGCAAGAATAAAGCCTAAGTTATATAGTAATTTAGATTGCATTTTATTACGTGCAATTTATTTAATTTTAAATGAATTCTAATTTTAACAAATATCTAGAGTACACGTATAATGTCGTTTTAAATATTATGGACGATAATTTTATTCAGTCGTACTTAATTTTTATGTTATTTATGTGGCGCAATTGACGCCACACTTGGTTCAATTGGTTATTTTCCACAAAGAAGGAATCAAATCTACAACATAACGGTAAACAAAACTATTTTTTTTGTTTACATACATTTTTTATTCAACGCGACTGGTATAAAGCCTCAAAAAAAAAATTATATTTTAAAAACATAGCGACAATATTAACATTTATAAATATCACATCAGTTGGCCGTGGGTTCAATTTTCATATTTCTACTTGTAAATTACATAATTTAAATACATACGTCAAACGTAAACTTCAGCGATTGCATAATGTGTTTACATAAACATACGGTTATTGTGATGTTTTTATATTGTTATCATTAAGTTAGCATTACTTTGGCTTTAACGCCCTGTTTTTAGCTGACTGTTATTTTGCAACTTAGCTGTAAGGGTACCAAGAAACCTGACATTTTCTTGATATTTATATAATATAATAAACGACGTTTCAATAAGAATTGTATATTCTCTATCTATATAATGCGTTAAATTAAACTTTTAAACTATGGACTAAATTCAAATTTTTCTTCCTAACTTCTATGTTATAGAATTTTCTTTTACAAGAATATATACCACAAATCATCTTTTTGCCATTTTAATGAAGTATCTCTCTAATTATAAGAGCCTTAGGTCTTATAAAATCTCAAAGGACATCAATCAGGCTATTTTTATATGTAGGCTACGTCTCCTCGTCTCATTTGATCTACAATTCTAGACTCAACGCCTGTATTGCACACGTACGGTCTTGTAACAATTTTATACTTACAATTACGATTTAGTGATATTGATGATTGTAAATGATTTTATCAAAGCTTTTAAAGTAAATCAATATTAAAATGTGTTATTGTAACTCGTTATGTACAGGATTTTTATTTAAATAAAATTAATTTGATATATCTATTAAGGCTATCGTGACGCAGACTCTGTAAACGCGTTGGCTACGAATTCGTTTCTTGCTCAAAGTGAATATAGTTTTTATTACAATCGCATTTAATTCATTTTTATTTCTGAGCTCTGGTAAAGCGAAACATTCTCGCAGGGGGTATCCCCTTGGGGTCGAAAGCAGCCATGTAGTGCTTGCACTTTTTCAAGAACACATACCCTCTTCACTATCCAACCAGTGTCACTTTAAAGGCCAATAGGACTAACAGTATTAACCTCAAATACGCTACTCAATATACATTGTCTTTAGTTCAAAAAGCAAACGGAGAATGGTGTGTCGTGACTCTGGTCTCTCTCTACCTACCCTGGTATAGTCCCTTGTCACCAAAGCGAACAAATGAAAATATAAAATATTTAAATCCCCCGATCAGGATTGAACCCACAACCATCGCGTTTATAGCACCAACCTTTTGCCCTTGCGCCACGACTGCCTCTTATAAATTCGAGAATGATCGAGAACTAAAAGTGAAAAATAAAGGCTACTATAAATAGTGTGGGTATGTATATGAATAATAAAAATAAAAAGTATTTTATTAAATAGAAGGAGTTCTAATTAGCTCGTATGTTAAAGCTAAATTTTAACATTAATAGTCTATTTTTAGTTATTATAGGACCCGAGACGGTTTCCAGATTTCTGAGTCCAGATATATTTCGTATGGACTAGATTTATAGCACTCACTTCACTAAAAGTCATTTATACCAAGCTGCCTTAATTTTAACTTATCATATTTTTATTTTTAGATCGACAGACAGGTAGTATATATAAATGTGGATCGATTTCAAAGAATATATGAATAAGACACTCTCAAAGTATTTTTTTTTTATTTAATAAAATTTTTAATGAACGAGGGCGTTCAACAAGTTCATAACGGTCGTGTAGGGTTAATTAAAAAATTAAAATGCAACTTTCTATTATATTTTAAGTTAATTACTTCCTAATTGTATAAAGTGAGGTGGAGAGTGGAGTGTCTTACAGTAGGTCCCCTTTGTCTACTGTGTATTTAGGTCTATTCTGGTATACTTTTTTACTTATGTTATAGGTTGCATGGTTTTCAGTTTTTATTTTACTTCTATGTCAAAAATAACATCTCGGTGTATGGGCTTTGAGTACTCAATAAAATTTGATATTAAACAATTCCTGTTTTTTTTTATATTTTAGTAACTAACAAATTATCTTTAACTTTTAATATATAAATATAAATGAGGCCATAAAGGAGGCTATAAATATTTTTAACGGCACTTATAATATTACTTACATATTTAAATGTCTTAAATTATCTTAGTTGAAATATTTTATATACTTAAAATTTTACATGATTTGCGACAAATAAAAAAAATGTAACACGCAAAAACGAGGTGCAGCGGCACAATGTGTGACTGTAAAACCGACTGGTTATGGGTTCGATCCCCCTGGATCCCACTCGAGGAGGTGAAATATTTAATTAAGTTTATATTTCCATTTCCTCGCTCAGGTGTCGAGGCAAAGCACGGCGTTGAATTCTGCCACTCAACACGCAATGCCTCCAGAATTCGGCAGAAAGTGGGGAACGGAGTGTCTTAACACTAGCTTCCCTCTGCCCACCCTGCTTGTGTGCGGGATACGGCGTGAAGTTGATTTTTTTAAAATTAATTATATGTCCAATCACATTGTTATATATCTTTACAATACTTGTAATATAAAAACAAAATATATAAAATAATATATCGTCCACATTGTAGTTTGATTTAAAGTGAATAAAACTAATATAATTAACATAGTTCATTTTGGTACTAACTAATTCGTTCATTTCACCCACTTATTAATCATAAATTTATTCCTATATATTCCATTCATTCCACTTTATCTTCTTAACCATATGAATATACGTATAGATTGGTCTACAGGTGATCCTACCGGCGCTCCTGGAACAATCTCATACGCGGACGTGGTTGAAGGCGGGGCTCCGAGCGTGGTGTTCCTGCGCCGCTGGAGCCCTAGGCCTCCGGTCTTACTTGCTGGGAGAAGCTTCAAGAGATAACGAACCTAATCCCCCTCCGCATCCGCCTCATCAACTTGGTGCTGCTCATAGGGTGAGTTTGGAAGGTTTTTTTTAATTTGCCTTTCTTTTTGACATTGTCTGTAAAGCTCTTTCATCGTATTTGCTTGAATCGTATTTGCATCGTATTGCATCGAAGAAATCCGATAAACGTACAATACGGGCGATGTTCGGTGGCCGTCTTAAAGATTGGCTAGGATATACATATATAGGATAGGCATTGGATTTTTTGCTTACTTTTTACACTTCTAAAGACATTAATCAAAAATAAGAAAATAAATTCTAAAATTAAATCTGCACAACCGTCTGCTTCTAATTTCAGAGCGGCAAAACGCCGACTGTACTGTTCCTATATTAAAAATGAGGCTGCTGCAAGGACGTCTTGTGCCCCCGTAGCTCTAGTTTTTCATCGTAACAGCTTACCACCTCATGACTTTAATTAATTAATTATTTCTCTTTGTTAGATAATACTATAAGTTATATTAGAATTGATGTTTGTGGGCGCAAAACTAATTCAAGAAGTAAATGTCCTAAAGTAAATTGAACCTAACATAGGAGCTTTTCTGTTATTATTTTAAAGGCATAAATACTATTATCTATATCTGGACTGTATAATCTATATAATATGATAATATTTATTATCTTTTTAAATAGAAATTTGTTCCAGGCATTAATATGGCGCGACGGACCCGCGGGCTTCGAGCCATACGCGCGTGTCTCGTGGTTCCCGTTACGTTTAGCTGCGTTGTTGGCGCTCGTATCGATATCCTTGATCATGGCCAGTGCTTTGACTTTGGTGAGTATGTTAGATGTTTATTCACACACTATCACGCATATAGTAGGGTAGGCAGAGGGAACCTAGTGTTAAAACACTGCATTTTGTCAAAAGATATTTTAAATATAAACTTTTCCTTGTATAAGAATCGAACCCATAATCATCGTGAGTACTGTCAAACTCGTGTACTTTATGTTTAACATATATTATAATTTATTTTAATTTGTTTTCAGATAATACCAGTGGCTATAGGTCGTAAGGTAATGGCGGTGTGGCTGCCAAAAGCGTCCGACGGTGTGCACGAGCTTTATACGGCGGCTTGCGGTTAGTATTGATATTTTTGTAAAATACTTTTTTTAGCTTCACGCTGTCCGCACATAGCAGGGTAGGTATAAGGAACCTAGTATTCTGACACTCAGTTTGTGGTATTGCTTGTTGAGTGACCGAACCCAACGCCACACGTAGCCTTCTTACCATAGCGAGGAAATGTATATATTAAATATTTCTATTCCTCGAATGGGAATAGAACCTACAATCTGTCACGTTTACAGTCACGTTTGCCCGCGTCGGTCATACCGTGCGGCTGTCAATTACAACGTTAGTTTACTTAACCTTTTACCTTTATCATTATTATTTTTGTAACCAAAATTAAGAAATAAGTGATAGTGTGAAAGTCCTCTTCCAGCGTCTATTCCCTTAACTAAACTGATGTAACACAAACCACATCCATAATTTTAAGTGTTCTCCTCTTACAATATTTTGTTAATCTTTTCGTTGTAGGCATGTACGTATGCTGGGCGGCCGGCCGAGGAGGCGCTCTAGCCGCGGGCTGGGCTCGAGGCGGTAGGGCCGCCCTACTCGCTAGGGCCGCGCTGTGGACGCGAAGGGCGGCCAGGGCTGCCCTAGCGGCCCTAGCGTTACTAGGACTGGTGCCCTTAATGTTTGGATTGTTGTTGGAATTGGTAAGTTTGTTTTTGTTTGCAATACTTACAATATTAATAATTTAAGCCTACTTATTAATATCGATGCAATTGCGTGCAAAATAGTTGCCAGTCTAGGTACTATTTTATATGCAACATTGATATGAAAAAGAACAACTGTGTGTAACTCTTCATGATCAGTCAAAATTTTAGATCATCTAAATAAACAGCCAGATAGAGCTGTCAGTCGCGCCACAGCGCGTAGCTATAAGCGCGACTGTTGTAGGCTCGATTCCCATTCGGGAAAATGAATTATTTAGTATTTTTATTTTCTCGCTCGGTAACAAAACAAAGAGCGGAATGTAGTTCCGTCATTCGTCCGTCTTGAAAAATCTATATATAATTCCTCAAACCTACCCTGCTATACGTGGCATACAATTAGAAGCTAAAAACAAATCTATTTCTGTATGTTTTAAATTTTTTTATCAGGTGCTGGTAATTCCCCTTCGGGTGCCTCTGGAACAGTCTCCGGTGTTATTTGTATGGCAGGACTGGGCCCTCGGAGTGTTGTACACCAAGATAGTGTGCGCTCTCACCATGATGGGACCGGACTGGAGCATGCGGCGGGCTATTGAGAAAGCTTATCGCGATGGGATACGGGAAATGGACTTGAAGTGAGTATTGAAATGAGTTTTTAATTTTTTTTATATATTTAAAATTTAATTTAATTTAATATTTCCTCCTTCTGGTTCGATCTCAAATAATTGCAAATTTTAGTCATGAAATTTTACTTCAAATCATCTGTGTAGATAGGATTCTATTAGGCGAAAGAAAAGCTTAGCTGATACCCAAGAAAACTGCAGAGCAATACTTTTTTCTTCTACTTTTCTCTTCTCTACTTCAAACGTCGACATTGCGGTGGATTGCTGATATGATAGTACCATGATTTTCCGCTAAGTAACTAAAATATTCCATTTTCCGTTCCAGGTTTATCCTGCAGTCAGTGGCGGCGCCGCTGGTGCGGTGGCTGGGCCTGGCGCTGGCGGTGCCGTACGTGGTGGCGCACAGCGCGGCGCCGGCGCTGCTGGGCGCGCCGCAGCGCAACCTGCTGGCGCGCCGCGTCTACCCCGCGCTGCTGCTGCTGGCGCTGCTCGCCGCGCTGCTG
>DWAP01002584.1:0-13235 GCA_018230625.1 Heliconius eleuchia | reverse complement strand
TACACGCAACTGTCCCCCGATTGACACAATTCCACTGCTTTTATAATTATTTTCAACTAAATCTACCCTCTTTTACACTAGTACGCTAACAATATATAATTAATATGTTATTGCGCACTATTATATAATAATTACATACTTATATTGTTTCGCATACTTTGATTTAAAAAGTATTTTTGATGTTATACCAATACTTAGCGCAACACATGCGAAAAATACAATGTAAAATTATCGCCATTTTTATTATTAAAATTAAATAACCTAAGGTATAGCTTATGTTAATCGCTCATATTGTAACTTTATATTGGTGAATTATCCAACTAAAGCTTACATTTGTTCTTAGAAAAACTTTTCGATCCTAACTTTGGCCTATATTAATTAAAATGTAAAAGGAACTTACATCGAACAAAAGCTAACTGTATCTTGGAATAAGGCTATTTTATAGTTACTGATCACGTTTAGACACCACAAGTGTTTTAATTCTCTGTGCCAAAATGACCACTATTTTAAAACTTATAGAGTCAACTATCTCTTACAAGTATTTTGCATAACGCTTTGAATACAAATGTGAAGCTTACTTTAACTTTTTACCGTATAAGTGATTTGTATTTAACCCTCCTGCCAAACTTGTGTTTGAGCAATATTTATAACCTAAAATTTAAATCAGCTTCACGCTGTATCCCGCACATAGCAGGGTGAGGCAGAGGGCAGAGGGAATCTAGTGTTAAGACACTCCGTTCCTCGCTTTCCGCCGAGTTCTGGAGGCAATGCGTGTTGACTGGAGGAACTCAACTCCACCCATTGCCGTGGCACCAGAGCGAAGATATAAAAGTATAAATGTAAATAAATATTTCATTTACCAGCAACCTACCTACAACCAGTCGATTTTACAGTCACACTTTGTGGCCACGCCTCTCTCTTTGTGTACAGGCCTCGATAACCTAAAATAAGTGATAAAATTTGAGATAACGCTATACCTGAGTATTATTTTTCAAAAAAATTACAAAATGTACCTACTGTTATAATTTATTTTATATTTGATTATTGCATATTTATACGTGTGCTCTATGAAGAATATAACAACCGATACCTATACAGAAACACAAAAATGTGACAACATCCGTAATTTAAAAGGATTTTTGTTACTTTTGAATATTTTCTCCCCGAGTGAACCATGGGCATGGGCTGCCGGACTAGCTGTACCATTTAAAGGAAATATGTATAATGTTGTACAAATAAAAGTATTAAATATTTTAAAATTTCATGGTGTTATTGTATAATACTCGTACACTAATCGTGATTAATCAATTTCCTGTTTCACATTAACTTATAAAATAAATAAATAAATCAGCTAAGCAGCCTAGCAGCTTAGTAGAGTGTTAACTCCCTAAGACACTCCGTTCCTCAATTCCCGCCGAATTCTGGAGGCATAACGTATTGCCTTCGTTGAGTGACGAAACTAAACGCCGAGCTTTAACTCGACACCAAAGCGAAAAAATGCAAATATAAATAAATATTTTATTTCCTCGAGTGGGGATCGAACCCGCACCACGGCTGACCTCATTTACATACATATTATATACTACATAATTATTTACAGGTACAGGTACTACCTACGTAGTACTAAAAAAATATTTTTTCCGGAGCAGACAAAGATAGATTGGGTTGCTAGTGTAAAAACAAGCTGCACCCGTTTAACCTTGCCCCACTCTCTATAACACAGACCTAGATTTATTCCGTCTGGTCCATCCATTTACTCTAGCGTGAAAGGCGTCCTTGTCGTATTATATATAATAAATGTACATATATTGAATTATCATTTGACATAATATAAATTCATATTTAAGTTATTTAATGTTTTTCTATACATATTTATATGTAATACACATTTTTTATTTGAAGCCAATCATGGCGCAAGGCACAAGCGTGTGACCGTAATTGAAATATTTAATATTTTTATTTCTTCGCCCTGTTGTCGAGGCAAAGCGAGGCGATGAACTCCGCCACTCAACACACAATGCCTGCACAATTTGGAGGAGAGTGGGGAGCGGAGTGTCTAAACACTAGGCACCCTCTGACTACCCTGCTGAACATGCGGGATACAACTCGGAACTGAAAGAAAGACCCATATATTTTAGTTTATCCTGCACTATATGTCATTGTTGTAAATTCAAAACCTTCTTGGAAAAATGACTCTTATGTATAATTGAATACTAGTTTTTATCCGCGTCTTACGAGCTGTTGCAGACCGCAGGTACATTTGATTAGCCTAAGGTTGCCAGCCGTACTGTTTCCCTAGGACACGTCCTGCTTTTTGGAATGTCCTGGGATGTCCCAGATAGTTTTAGGCATCTTCCTGAGTTTTTAAAGAGGACCTTCTTCTTCCTCCTTTCTCCTTCTTCCTTTAAGGACCTATGTTATAAACCTTCCGTATGCGGTGATACAATGCTAATGTAGAGGGGGTTTTATGACTTATGAACACACAGTGGACAAAAGAGAGAAATCGATTTCGTCTAGCAACTTATTATGTACAACATAAATATAAACAATTAAAAATAGTTATAATTATTTGTTGAATCAACCACAAATGTTGTTTTATTGACCCAGTTTTTGGTGCAATATAAAAATACAATGTGCAATATGTCCTAGTTGTAAACCGTAATTATATAAACTATATTTCAATGTTTGGAGATAGCAACCCTAGATTTGTTCCTGAGATTTCCTGAACAAAATGAGACATTGGTTGCTTTCCCTAACATTCTAATTTAGATTTACTTAATACTGGGTTTTTGCTAATAATGCAGCTAATACATTACAAAATGTTTACAAAATGATAATATGAACTAAAAACGCAACAATAACAATATATACGATTATTCAACAGATGAATATAAAGAAACAGTCATGGGTCAATTTAAATAAAAGTATTACTAATATACTTTTATAATAACTACACTTCAAATACTTTTACTTACTACTACTAGTTAAAATCAACATTAATGCATACGTCTAGTTAGGTAAGTTGTATTTCCCGTTGAAATACAATACTAAAACTTTTACAGATTCATCGGTGAACGAGTGCGACTCGCTCTTGACTGGCATTTTTATCTATATGATATGAACTATGATATTCTCTTAAAATTTTTTTTAACTAAAACAGAAAATGCTTTAAAAAGTTATTTTAGTTTACCGATAAAATAATATATAGGTACGATAAAATGATATATAGGTATCATTATTATAACAGCCTCTTCTAAGTCCAAGTTAAATGTAAGCCTCTTCCTAGTGGAGGAGCCACTCTTGTTGATCTTCGGCAGTCTCAGTTCAATCTCATCCTCTTAGGTACATGATGTCTCTCCATCCCATAAGTGTTATTTGTCTAAATAAATTAATAAACAAATAAATAACAACAGAATGGAAGAACAGTCTTTATGTAGAGCTGGCAAGTCTTATTGTAACGCTGTGTTAAGTATATGTACAGGATCTTACGTAGAATATAAATATGTCACGTACAATACGACCAAAAATTTATAAATATTTAAAATCATATTATTATTTTACAGCAATTAATACCAATTAAGGTTTGTTAATTGATTCCGCGATCAAATAACAAGTCAATTATTTAATTATTATTCAAACATCCTTATTCTATCATCGTATAAATAATTTCATAAAAAAAATTAGGTAACCATATAGTAGATTATTTAAGCAATTTCCTAAAAAAGATATAAACGTGACGAGAATTTCGACATGGCTTTGAATCTGGTGGTTACGTGTATGACACGCTATTCCCCCTTACTAATTCGATTTAGCGTTTTTCAGAGCATTATGTTACGGGCATATGGTCCTTTGGAACGACTTGCCATTCATAGCAATTTAGTTGGTTGTCGAAGTTATTATTATATTCCTCTGGTGCTGTACAGGATGATCAATTACCATCAGATGACCGTTGCGCTCGTTTCCCTTGTCTTTTCCATGTATATACATTATTTTTTGTTAGCTTTACGCTTTACCTTAGACCTCGCCTGGTAGGCGGAAGGAATTAGGAACTTAGTACCTATTAAGACAATCCCGTTCCCATGTTTACCATTTTCCTCCAACTTTTGGAAGTTGGAATTGTGAACATAAATATTATCTAATATGAATAAAAATATAAATATGAATCGTAAACCACTTGAAGGTCAAAAGTAAGTGCGTTTGAAGATGCTTATTTTTTTTCAACACGACGCTACTTATTCGGTTCCGCGTCATGATTTAGTTAAAAAAATTACGTAGGTATCTAATTTACTAATTTAATCACGTTATATAAGACATAACACAATACCTATACCAAAAATATAATTATACTAAATAAATCAGCACGCTGTATCCCGCTCACAGCAGGGTAGGCAGAGGGAACATAGTGTTAACCTGTTCCTCACTTTACGACGAATTATTGAGGCATTGCGTGTTGAGAGGCGGAACTCAACGCCGTGCTTTGCCTCGAGAGCGAATCCACCTGAGCAAAAAAATGGAAATATAAATTTAAATAAATATTTCATCTCCTCGAGTGTGGATCAAACCCACAACCAGTCGATTTTACAGTCACACTTTGTGCACCTGCGCGACTGGCCTCAATAATATATTTATAGTGCTTTCAGTTAATATGACTTCCTATATTGTAAAAAAGTAATATTTTAAAATAAATATGTAAATTATTTTGAACATTCGACATTCAAAATATATAGAAATCGTACATTTTTATATAAAATATCACATCCGTGAAGAACATAAACAAAAAAGAATTTAATATTATTAATTAAATGACACACAAACTTATGCTCTATTGAACAACATTTCTAGGCTCTGTGTTTCAGATTGCCAATGCAGATATTACTCAGCAACTAATTAATCCATTTCCATAAAAAAATATGAAAAAATGTTAAAAATATAAACTACTTCGGGGCCTTCGTAGCATTATAATCATAGTCCTCGGGCCCCGTTCATATGTATATAAAACCCCGAGGGGGACCATAGCCACAAAAAACGCGTGTGCAATTTTACTATATATATATATATATAAATATATATAAATATAAATATATAAAATACATCAAAAATAATATAGTAAATATACGTATAAAGATATATAAGATAGACGGTAGCATATGACCTATATATATTTTTATTTTTATTGGAAAAATATAAGATACTTATCGTATTTTGAGACATAATATAGTATTTGTATAGGTATATAAATAAATATATAATTTAAATTTCATTATTTAATAACTACATACATATATATACCACTTATATACTAAGCTTTACATTAAGACCAAAAAACCATACATTTTAAGTTAACAACTTATCTATGAACGGAAATGTAAAAACTACCCAAATACACTTTAAAAAAAAAATATACGCTTAAGCGATGACGTAACGCATTATTAATACAATTGTTGTAATTTGTATACAATTACTTCGCTGTGTGTAATTGTCACGTATTGTGACAGTTGTATTGCCACCTCATGCCCATATCGTCCCTGGATATGACAGCGCACGTCATTTATTTGCATGACTCGCCCGTTTCGCCAAAATTGATAGCAAGTCGTGGCGCTGGGGCACAAAGTGTAGAAGGTAGACGCGATAGGTTGTGGGTTCGATTTCGTGTTCGATTCGAATTAAATATTTAACGTTTCCATTTTTTCGCTCTGGCGTCGAGGCAAAATGCGGCGTTGAGTTCCGCTATTAAACACGCAGTGCCTATAGAATTTGGTGGAAAAGGGATTATGGAATGTTCGAATGGTCCCTTCAACCTACCCTGCTGCTGTATGTGGAATACAGTATGACGCTAAAAAAGTAAGTCTTGATATTCGTGGTAAATACAGAACATGAAACTGTTGACAAAATATTATCTCTTATTCTTTATAAGAACTACATATTCGTAGTCCTTATAAAGAATTTGAATTAGTTTAGTTTATAAATAACCTGTTACCTTACTTTATAACAAGACTAACAAGTCAGGGTAGTATTCATTGAAATATAACTTTCTTTTCTTCGATTTTATTAATTTAGTTTTACGAGTGAGTTCTCCGTAGCTTGTGTATACTTCTTTCCAGTTTCACAAAACCCGCGAATCCCGCACTTAATTTCCACAATTTATTCCTGCTACTCACGGGGCTGGAAAATGATGCGGGATCCCAAGGAATACCAATATCTCGGTATATCGGAATCTCGGTATACTCGTACAGAGTGGTAAATAGAAATCATAACCTCTTTTCTCTACCTACTTCGCAAAATATGCCTATGTCAAGAAAGTTTTATCTTTACAAAATTTTCATCTTTTACAGGAGCTCAAGCATGCAACTGTAAATTAAATAATTAATATTTTCATTTTCCTCGCTCTGGAAAAGAGACAAAGCGCGGCGTTCAGTTCCCCCACTTCATCAACAGAAAGTGGATTACAAGGTGTCTTAACACTAGGTTCCCAGTTTCTCTTTGTCTAAATGCAGTATACAAAGCAAATCCAAAAAAATAAACCATTCCTATATAATATTAGAGGCTCATCAAATGAAATTACATTTTATTGATCTCCACAGGTCCATTTGCGTAGATCAAATATCAGATCGGGAAAAATTATAGAGTTTCTGTTAATATAAAGTTATTACAATTTAGGCAAGTATTAACAGCATTAAAGGAGATTTATGTATGTAACGTGCAGTTTTAATAAAATATAGTATATTTAGAAATATTTACATAACTAAAAAAGAAAAAATCTACTTTAACCGAAAATGAGTTTTTCGGTTAAAGTAGATTAGATTATCAGAACCAAACCAAACTCTCATTCCAAACTCTCAACATCTCAGGGTAGTTAACCCTTAAATTATATCCTTTCCAATAAAAAAAAATCGGTTGGCATGACATTGAGTTAGTCAGCCATACGTCGCGCACATACTTAATACAAACTAAACTTAATAAAGACTTATGTAATTTTCTCATGGATAGCATAGTCAGAAATGGACCAGTGCCAGATTTCAAATGAAAAAACAACCATTAGAATCGGTTCAACCAGTCAAAAATTCGTAGGTAACAAGTATAAAATTATAGAGTCGAATTAATAACCTCCTCCTTTTGTAGAAGTCGGTAAAAAAATCTAAAACTTCAATTACAACTTGATAGAGTACTGAATCAAAATCTATAAAACAGATAGGACGCAATCTGTTGCATCCCATCACGAATAGCGTATACTGTATAATTTTCTTTAAATAAAAAAATGGACAAGCGCGAGTCGGGCTAGGCCACCGAAGGTTCCGTTCAAAAATTGGAAGTCAGAGAGCCCTTTATCAGATATCCCATTGTAATATAACAAAAACCCCTCTTTTAAAGTTATTATTTTTTTTAATTTAACTACAAATGTATTGTTTTTTTTTTGAACTAGTAATACCTGCAGTGCAGGAAGTACCCTATTAATTTTGATTATCTTTATAGTGTCGATATACGCATTTTTTGCGATATAAACGGAAATCAACGGACCGTAGATTTGAGTATATGGCTTGAATTTCAACTCGATATCTCCAATTTTGAATTTTGTGAGATAAGAGCTCTTGACAGACAGACAGAGGGAGAACAAAGTGAACAAAGTGAACTGTAATAAATTAAGAGAAAAGAATTCAATACTGACACAAATCATAGTTTTGTTTTTACTGAGTTAAGTTTCTCTTTAAATACGAGATGTTGCGTGTTGAATCGCGGAAGTTAACGCCGCACATTATTCTTATAAAATCTGTGAAAGGAAAATTATGCATTCTTCTTAATGGAGATCAAACCCACCACCATCACGTTTACATTTAGACGCTGCCTGTCTATTACACAAACAAGAAATTATTTTTTACCATATTTTTACTTTATGTAATAGAAGAAAGACCATTTTATAAATGTATAGAAATTAACGTCTGATGACTTTTGTTTTCTTGTGTTTCTTTATGCGGAAAATAGCGATTCATTTAACGAGATACCTGCTGCTATTTACTCGTGAGTCGTTTTTCTTCTTATTGCTTTTCGTATTATATTAGATTATGCTGAGTAAGTTAGTTGTAATAAATTTATGGTCAATAAAGTAATAAATAAATTAGATTTTGTTGCTGGACATTCATTTAATAAATAAGTTATTCTGATTAGATATGAAATTTTTTAGATATTCACAGTACTCAAGTGCTTATTTTATAATGCTCAAGCATGAAAATAAACCGGTCAAGTGCGAGTCGGACTCGCAGACCGAGGGTTCCCAATTAATTTCAGCATTGTATATCAATACGGGAAGTACAATTTATAAGCTTAAATTTGCGGACGTTTGCACTCATTTTGTATAAAATGCTGTACAACAAATATATGTTTGTAATATTTTTTTTCTATGGAATACCTATGAATTTTTACTTTTTGGATTTCTTACTTTATTAGTATTGTAATTTCTCACTTCATGACAAAATTCATAACTCTACAGTTATGAAATTTGGCACGAAGTAAGTAATACAATTACTTACAAAATGCAGCAAATTTGATGAATGCTCGAAAAATGCTCGTCTTTTGATTGAAGAAACGAAAAGAAGAAACTTGATTTTTTTGTACATCAAGGTATCATAGATCTCAGTATTTGATATTAATTTCAGCTTAATAACTCCACGCAATCTTAAGATAAATTGTTTTGACAGCAAACAGATGGGCATACGGACAAAAAAGTAATCCTATAAGGGTTCCGTTTAAACACTTTGAGGTAACCCTAAAATAACCCTCTAAAATAGAACCCTAAAATAGTCGTATATGCGACGAATAAAGAAACTACTCCGGTTTTTACCGCCAGTTAAAAAAAGAACCACTAGGTCAAAGATAAAAGAGGAAACTCAACATTGAAGACATTGTAGAAAGCGGATTATCGATTCTGTTGAATGTTATGTTCGATGTCCGGCTTAAGGTAATTTACCTTTTTTACTTTTTTATGTGAATGCAGTATGTCTACATAAATTAAATACTTAAATTGCAGCAGCTTCTAGCTTTTTACTATACTGATATATTTTTTCTTTCATTAATTTCATGCTGTAGCGTTAACAGTCGTACGCTTGTGCCAACACTGGCCTTAAATTCTAATGTATAAATAAATAATTAACTTATAAAATATAACAACAATTGCGCGAATAATAATCCGTATATTAGAACAGAAAGGAGTGCAGCCAAACACAAAAATAATCTGAAATTTAGATAACATATTAGCTCCACGCTGTATCCCGCATACAGCAGGGTAGGCAGAGGGAACCTAGTGTTAAGACACTCCGTTCCCCCCTTTCTGCCAAATTCTGGAGGCATTGCGTGTTAAATGGCAGAACTACACACCGCGCTTTGCCTCGACACCAGATTTATGCGTCTAATGAATCAACCAAGCTGTATAAAAATAATATAAAAATAAGTATTTTACTGAAATCTAATGAATAAAATTTATGAAATGAAGTTGAACTTTTTGTCATGAGTACATTCATGCTAAACCACATTAACTTATGTATTATGAAAGACAGGAAGTTCATTAGTATTTTTTGAATATAGAGAAAAAAGAAAAAGCAAAAAAAAATACTTAACAGGGAAAACCAGCCCAATACTTAAGAATATTATTAAGAATTTTATCAATACAACCCTTGAACAAATTTCATAATACACACATAAACGGATTCTTCATGTTGTTAATGTTATAAAAAATATTGAAATTATTTAAATATTATATTCTAATCCGTTACTTAAAATTAATAATGATAAAAGGAATCTAATAAGCTGTTTTTTAACAATAAACAAACCGACATAAAACTTAGAAAGAACACACTTAGAAAGAAAAATACATTTACTTAAAATAAATATATAATATAAATTTACTTAACATAAAGCAATAGTAAAAAATAAATAAAGAAAGATTCTATAATTATGTAGTAGATAGAACCTTCAAAAAGCGTGTCTATCTCCACCTTAAAGGTCGGTAACGCATCTATAGTTCTCTGGTGTTACATGAGGTCGCGGGCGGCGGTGGTCACTTACCATCAGGTGAACCGAACGCTCGTTTGCCTTGTCCTTTCCGTAAATAATATCTGGACATTTGATATTATTTACAGCTTAATACCTACACGCAAACCTTGAGACAAATAGAATAGGCAGACGCACATAAACGTAATCATATAAGGACTCTGTTTTTACCTTTTTAGGTACAGTACCATAAACAAAATAATTAATATGGTTACAGTGTTAAAGTTTCTTATATAGATTTAAGAGGTATAATCAAGAAACACGGCAGCATGTATTTTACACAAACCATTTTTAGCTTTAATGATAAGAACTTATTTACAAAAACTAATGATTTCCCGTCAAAAACATGAATGTAATATCAGATCCAAGTTAAACGTTAAGTGATTGAAAGATCTATATGAGTGCCGAGTTTCGTGTTCACTTGGTCATAGCGAAAGACGATACAAAGCGTCACATATATAAAGTTGAACTACAAAACTAACACTACACTATACACAATATTCAAGCCATCCATGCAAATGTTATAAACCTGAAGTAAGCATAAGCGCGATAGCAATATGCATTCAGATGAAACTTTTAGCTTTGTGTGGAAAGTATTCTGTATATGATACGCTTGGCTGCACGGAGCCAATACGCGTGCGCTCGAGCGTGATTTCGCACTGTCCTGCAAACGCCGCTTTGCCGGCACGTAAGCTCGGATAGCGACCGCCTTTATTGTAAGACCGGTCTTCGTGTTTCCAGATAATATTGTATTTTAGTTGTTCGAATTGAATTTTGAGAGAAATTTGTGTTTTAATTTATTTATAACAATTTGTTCTTTGTGATTTTAGTTTATTAAAGTGTAATGATTTTTCCAATTATTGTAAATTCATTTTCAGACTGGAATTTGCTTAGGTTTGAGCCCTTCTCGGGATAAATAATTTTATATTATATATTTTTCTTTTCCTGCACGATCTTGACCTTCTCGTTTAATTTCGCTCCATGTCTTGCCAATCTTCTTCGCCTCGTCTAAAACTGAACGTCGCCAAGTTTGCTTGGGACAGCCACGTTTGCGTGTTTCCTTGAGAATTCCAGTCCATAGCTTGTTTCGGGATATGGTCAGGACCTCGGCGCAGCGTGTGCCTAATCCAGCTTCACTTGCAGCGTTTGATTTGCTAGTCGATCGGTGATTCTCGGCAAAGTTCACGAAGGTTAGCATTCGAAATTTGTTCCGGCCAGTGGACACCAAGAATTGGCGAAGACATCGATTAACGAAAACTCGAAGCTGGTGCACAGTCTTGGTCACCTTCCACGTTTCGCATCCATAAAGCAGCACTGACTTTATATTTGACCTAAAAATTCTGAGTTTAACTCTACGGGTTAATTTACGTGACTGCCAGATGGGTCATAGCTGTGCGAAAGTCGCTCGGGCCTTAGCAATTCGTGAAGAGATGTCTTGTTCTATACCTCCTGTTTCTGGCACGACGCTACCGAGGTATGTGAATTTGGGAACATGTTCCACAATATATGTGTCTATTTGCAGTGGTGTTGAGTTCTTCACTCCAGATCTCATCTCTTGGGTCTTTTGGGTGTTAATTTTGAGCCCTATTTTAGATGCCTCTAACTTAAGATCTTCGAGCTTTGACTGCATATCGGTGTGAGTATAGCTAAGTAGGCATGTCTCCAGCATAGTCCAGGTCTTCCAAGACATCCCTCTTCTTGCCGGAGTAGAGCAAAGACAGACTTCTGGACGTTCTCAATTCATCAAAACCATTTCTTCGCACTTCACTTAGAGCAAGAATTTGCAAGTTGTATCTGAGCATTTCTACTTCTGCTTGAGCAAGTCTTCTTTCACTCCCAATTGTGCGTACGATCCAAAGAGGTTCTCCGGCTCTGCTTGAAACTTGGTGTTCCACTACAAAACACAGCAGATGGTTTTATTGGCTGTTACGTACAATGCTAATTTGACTACATTAGCGATTCCCACCAATATTGTACCTCAACTTTACATCCCCAAACAAACTATGGTTCGTTTCTAAATTTTATAAATAACATTTAAAAAAAATCATATCTAAACTAGGATTTACACAAGGATCTATTTGCTTATTATTTCAAAAGTTGCAGTGCCTAAAAATGTCTACCTAAAGGCATACGAGTACATACATTCTAAATACAACAAAGTAGAAAATATAATGATGTATTTTTAAAGTTAATTAAAATATACTAAGCTTTCAGTTTATTTTCATTCCCATCTTGTCATATTAAGAGTCATATAAAGCAAAGGTATTCATCCGAATAAAACAGAAACTTATTCTCTTAAAAATGTGAATATGTAAATTAAATGTCCCTTATTTCTTTCGTTAAATGTGTAAAAATGTCTGTCATAATAAATATTTATGCGGAAATGTACGAAGCCAAATTTTGTTTTGACGTGAAAGCTTACTTGAAATATAATTAACTCATAAACATGCCTTTATTATAAAATATGGAACATTAAAACTATCGTGGTGAAACTATTAACGCGTCGCGACATTTGTGGGTTCGATTCTCACTCGAAGAAATTGTTTTTTTTTATTTCCTCGCACTAGTAACATAATAAAGTGTTGAAGTGTGAAAGAGGTTGAAATCCGCCGATTAACACACAATGGTATCTCTATTATATTTTTCTATAAATTATATTTTTTTACAAAAAAAAAACCGACTACAAATGGATCCCATAATCAGAACCTAACCAAACTCTCATCAAGCTACCCTTGACGTGTATTCTTTCCAATAAAAAAAGAGTAATCGAAATCGGTTGGCGTAATATAGATTAATTTTTTCATTTGTCTCACATACTTAATGCAAATTTAAGACTCATGTGATGTTCTCATAGATAATATTGCGACCATATGGCAAGCACCACCTTTCAAAAAATGAGAATCATCTAAAATAGTTTTACTTAGTCAAATTCTTTGGTAAAAAATCTGTCGAATTGATAGCGTCCTCCTTTTACACAAGTCAGTTAAAATAGGTGGAGGGCAGAGAACAGAATATCTTAAATACTTTTAACATATATTCTGTTTGCTATTGCATGTATTATACGACCTTTATTGTTTCTTATATAATATGAACTCTAAATGTTAAACTTTAAATAAACTTTAAGTGGTGTGACTGTAAACCAGACTGGTTGTGGGTTCGATCCCCACTCGAGGAGATGAATTATTTACTTAAATTTA
>DWAP01002583.1:0-13235 GCA_018230625.1 Heliconius eleuchia | reverse complement strand
TATTGTTCTTAATCCTGGCTTGCTCCTTTGGGCGTGTTGTAGCAGCTGGAGTGCACTGTCTACATTTATAATTTCCAAGTGACACGAATTCCAATTTCGCTACGTTTTTTAGCTTCACTCTATATGGTTAGGCAGAGGGAACATGGGAACCTAGCGTAAAGACACTCTGTTTGCGTTTACAGTCACACGCTTGTGCCCTGCATCAAGATGGCCTCACGCTATGTTCACAATTCTTATAAACACTAAATATAATTAATACTGAATAACACTTAAGAATATTTGAATAAAGAATAATTTGAGTTTGAATGAACAAACCTCAAAAAATCTCAAAGTGTCCAGAGTGAGGTGATGATCGCCAGCTAAGCAGGCGTCCACCAGCGAGCGCAGTAGCGGCCACTCGCCAGCGCCCTCCGCGCCCGCCTCGCCCACCAGCCAGAGGGAGAACTCTGTGCCAAAAACGTAGAGAAAATCATATGTAATAATAAGGAGTACACTTACATTACAGTACAAAAGGCCTCTAATAAAATACTTAAAAAATATTCATATGCAATTAAAATTGCATTTAAATTTTACATTTTTGACGCCGCCATGTTGGTCTGCAGTAATGACATGTGATCCCACACCAACACTCATAAACACACACGTGAACATGCAACATAAGTTAAATTAAGTTAAGAATATTATTTTTTAGGATTTCACCACAAACATATAGTCAGTCATTTTTTTCTGAACTAATAGTACCAGTTATAAAAGCTAGTTACCAAATTTCATAATTCTATAACTCTATAACTTTTGATTCCTTTTATAGCGTCGAAATATATATATATATATATTTGGTATTTAAGACTATCATTTTATAGGATTTAACCACAAATGTATAGCACGGAACCCTAATAAAAATTAGTATTTTGTTTACTAAGTTTTTTATGTGGTTGATAATACAGTGAAATGGTTTGTCTCATGTTTTTTTTGTTATTTATTTTAATTTTTTACAGATTGTTTCGAGGTTTTTCATAACTACTCGGATTGGATTTAATTAGCTGTAGAGTAGTCTCCTAATGTGAATAACGTCAGTGCCTCCACTCGGTGGTTGAAACTCTGAGTTATAGAGATTATACGATAGAATCGTTAGGAAAAATCCCGCGACCTCTTAGTCTATACCCTGCTATGCCGATAAAAGCGTGAAGCTGTTTTATAGTAACGACATATTTACCATTAATAAGATCCGGCGAATCAATAACTCGCAAGCAACGACTCAGTATAGCTGTAGTTAATAAAGCGCGTTGTGGAAACCAATGACGCGTGTTTTTTCGTCCTTTCGAGTCCTCTTGTCCGTGCGAGTCCTTTCGAGCCTTTGACTCCTCCCACTCCGGTGAGTGCGGGGAGTCCTGTATGAGGGCATCGGCAGCCGCTTCTAGAAAGTGCGATCGGAATATGCGCGCCAAGTGCGACGCTATTAGCGGGTGACATTCCTGAAAAGAAAACAGGTCGTTTGGTTATTTTGATGTGAAAAAATTAACAGATATATACGAAGAATGTGTACAAAATCAGTCAGGTCACTTTCAAATTATGTATGTATAGGTTTATATAATGGATATATCGGATAGGAGAGTGACCAGATGTTATAGCTGAACTCCTTCCTATTGGGTTACCTTTTGAAATTAAAGCAATTACCATTAATTACAGTAAATAAATAGCATAAAAATGTCATATACTCGTACACATGTAATCATTTTTTTTTTTTTTTAATGGAAGGTCGGGGAATCTATTGTTAAAAAACTTCGCACCTCATTAAGACACTGCTATTCCACACTTTCTGCGGAATTCGGGAATCATTGCGTGTCTCGTTACCAGAATGAGGAAATGATAAAAAAAAATATTTCATTCCCCGTTTGATAATATACTCATTGTTTGTATGTAACGCATGTGTACTTTATTCTTTCTTTTTATTTTTTGTAAGAATAATTCCTGTGGTGGGCCTCAGACTATTCTGGGGTGGGCGCGCACCGCTCGGCCCCTTTTCTTCCTACGCCCATGAACGGAAGTTGTTGTTGAAATCTTGGTATGCAAAATTATCGAAATCGACAAATGATTTATCCTCTCTTTAACAAGTGATGATAATGAAATCTATAAGATTATTCCTAACAGTGCATTGACTAATAACTTCAAATGCTTGTGTTGCCATATCAGTAATGTTGATAACATTGCTGATATGGCATATCAGCAATTAGGCTAGGTTTAATAAATGATTTTTCGAACTGATTTATACAGTAATCAATATTTATTTATTATACGTATATAGTGAATACCTAAAAAGGCTTACCTTCATCAAAGTATCACAGTAGTCGAGCCAAGAGAAAAAACTAACAAGCTCCCGGTATCCGTGAAATCTATTCGTGGTCTTATCGCCAAACACCTGGGCTACATAACTGAAAAAAATATAATTTTATTTTTGACTTGGTATCTCGTATATGGCAAGAAAACGAGGTGTCATGAGGCCGCTCCCCATGCAGCGAACATTTTTCGAGACATAACGTGTATCTCCAATTACCAGAGTAACGAAATGAAACAAACTCATTCCTCAGAGTGGGAATCGAAGCCGCAACCGTCGTGTTCACAGACGACGTGATGCCATGGAGGAACAAAAAAAATTAAATTGGTTATACAAAAAATATATACAAATAAATTAAAAAAATATATAAATTAAATTAATAAAGTCTTACAATTTGGGGACATAAAGTGCACATTCCATGAAAAAGCCGGTTCCTCTCAAGACATAAAAGAAATCTGAACTAGTCCCAACACAAAAAAAAAACTAAAAAATATAGAATCTTGCTATTGAAAATAGGATAGGATAGAGCAACTTCCCAAAGGATACCGACGCATCTATCTCCGAAAGAAATGATGGGGCGCGTCTTCATTGATAGTACTATCTATACATATACTCACGCCCAGGTAACGTCCCTGTTGTCAACATCTCCGGGGTCCACATCCAGAGGTATGATGAGGAACCTCTGTAGCATCATGTGCACGAGGGTCTCGCAGAGCGGGGAGCAGGTGACGAGGCCGGCCACGTCGTGGGAAGGAAGGGAACACACTATCATTATGCCTTCACATGCTCGGAGGACCACTTGGTTATCCTGGAAAATTAAAATCTTAATATTTGAAGCTTTTTTTGTAGTGACATAGTGACTTACAAGTAATGCAATTGCATTTCGCTGGTCGGATATGACAAAATGCGGCATCAGGGTACTCCACTCCACGCGCAATATCTTGTAAATCGGTGGGAGCATGGGGAGAACTGTTTTAACACTAGGTTCCTTCTGCCTACACTGCTATATGCAGCTTCCAGCGTGAAGCAAAAAATTATTTATACATATATTTCGCTTATATATCGAAATAACTGTTTTTCTCGGTGCACCCACCCACCCGCGTTCCTATGAAATTGCGGGTAGCGCTAGATGGTGTGAATGATACTTGAGTTTGTGAGGTATTGTGTTTACATTAGCCACTATTGCTGTAAGAATTTGATTTGAAGCATGGCACGAGTGACATCCTCGCCTCGCTATATTGACTACAGCTTGGAAAATACTAAAAAAAATTCAAATCTTAGGCCCATTTCAGGACAATAATATTGCATTTGACCGTATATGTAGCGGTTATTTATTCGACTCCCGACTAGGAGCAACTCTAATCATTATTTTTTTTCTTATCTTTGGTAACAAGACGAAGCGCGGCCCCTACATGCGTCACTCAACTCAACGCAACGTTTCTAAAAAACAACTATAGGTATTGATATACTAATATACTATAATTATTATTCTAATATATATAAAACATGTGAGTTATTGATTAACACATGTGAATAAATAAATTGGATTTTATAACGTGAAAAAATATACTAAACAAAAGAACATGATAAACTTACCGCACTATTCAAATACGACAACAATAAATCAATCAGAAGAAATTTATCATTGTCATCATCAACAGTTTTCTTACTTTTGGTTGAACCATTGTCGTCCGCCACTGAGCCTGTCGATACAAATTCAGGTACTCTCACTATGGACACCGTCTTTGCTGTATCTGGATTCAGATCCACTTCAAATAAAGGGTTTTTCTTAGGCGTATGATTTTTCGTGTTTATGGGTATTAATTTTTGGATTTCTTCTGGAATGCTGAGTAAATTCGCTTTATCTTCTATGAATGGTGTTGTGAATATGTTGGCAAGGCCTGGTTCTTTACGTACTAGACCGCAGAGCGTTAGAAGTAATTCTACCTCTTCTCTTTCAGTGGGCGATGCTGGACTTTCGTTGCACTGTACTAGCATCCTCTGTGGAGATTAACATAAATGATTAGGATTCAATAATACCCGAAAAAATATTAATTAAATACTGCCAACTTCTGGAGGCATTGCGTGTTGAGTGGCGGAGCTCAACGCTGCGCTTTGCCTCGACACTAGAGCGAACAAATAAAAATATAAATGTAAATAAATATTTTTTTGCTCGACTGGGGATCGAACCCACAACCAATCGATTTTACAGTCACACTTAGTGCCCCTGCGTCACGACTGGTCTCTGGTATAGTTCCTCCTAAGGAATATTTGTATTTATTAAATATTTTATTTTCCTCAGTCGATCTACTAACAAAACACAATTAAACACTAATACTAAATTACATCTAAAAGTATTATACCGATATTAAAAAGAAAAAAAACAACTTACTTGCAAAGGCCTATAAACATGTGGACTATTAACACAGGGTTGCCTCGTTCGCCTCAACAACGCAGTAGCTAGTGAGAGAGCCATCGCTCTGGCCCCGGGCGGCCTGTCTGTCGCCGAAATGGCCACTAACGCATCTAATACACCTATCGACCTTTGGACTATTGCCTCTAAGCATGGACCTACTGTTCCACCTTGTTGGTCTTTTTCTTCATCTATTATTAACTGTGGAAGAAAGAGGGCTTGAATTATGACAAGATAAATGTATTAAAGTCAAATATTTGTTGTTAGTAACTTGATAAGAATGGATTTAATTAGCTCCCTTAACTTGAACAATTTCCAAAAATCATAGACAAAAACCGTTTCATATTCTTGTCTTAATGTTAAGTAGAATTTTTCTTATTTGTAATATTTTGTTAAAAAAATGTGGATTCTAAGAAATTTATATTATGTGATAAATATACGGCTAATACTCCCTAATATTGTACCTACCCTAAAAAATACTAAATATTTTATTAGTTGATTAAAGCGGAATTAAATTAGAAGTTTGTATTGTTTTTTAAATAAAATAAGAAATATATAAAATTAAATTAAAACAGTTTCAGATTGTATCCCGCACACAGCAGGATAGGTAGAAGGAATCTAGTGTTAAGACACTCCATTCTCCACTTTCCGTCAAGTTCTGAAAGCATTGCGTGTTGAATGACGGAACTCAACGCCGCTCTTTGCCTCAACACCAGAGCAAAGAAATGAAAATATAAATGTAAATAAATATTTTATCTCCTCGAGTGGGAATCGCACCCACAACCAGTCAATTTTGCAGTCACATTTTGTGTCTCTGTGCCACAACTGGCCTCTTACATGTTCTTTGAAAATTAAAAATGTAATTTATAAAATTTATATTGTTTTATACATTATTGATTTTTGTTAAAATCTATTTCAAATATAGTATGTTTTAATATTTTATATGAATTAACAAACCAAATTTTGTCCTATGCATCACAGATTCAAGAATGTTACACAAAACTTATTGACTCACAAGTTTATGGGACATGCCCAAACATGTGATTGGCCAAAAAAATGAGAAATGATCATATTACAATTTAGCTGTATGGCTATTATTTGCTGACCTTCATAATAAATAGATAATAATTATCATGTTGACTGATGGACAAGCTATTACGCAATTACACTTATTGTATGTACACATATGTACACAATAAGTGTAACTATATTTTTTATAACCTCATGCTGTATATGGCAAGATAGGCAGAGAAAACCTGGGAACCTTGTGTTAAGACAAGTCAAATTTCCATTAAGACACTTCCGGAACACAGATGGAATCAATGCTGCACTTTGCCTCGTTAACAGAGAGGAAATGAAATTATAAAATACTAGCGGGCGCGCGCGGCTTCGCCCGCTTATTTGCACCCATAGGGGTGAATTCTAAAAAAAATCCACGAAACATGTGTTTAATAAAATATTTTTAAATCTGAATTTAAATTTTTATAAACATCGGTGGCAATTTAAAGTTTTTTCAATATAAACTTTCAATCTCTTATTTGAATCCATAGGAGGTAAATTTTTAAAACCATGTTCAATGAAATATTTTTAAGAGTCTGAATTTAAAATTTTATTAAATTCGGTGCCAATTTAAATTTTTTTCCGTACAAACTTTCAACCCCTATTTCATTCCTTTAGGCTTAAAATTTTTCAAAATCCCTTCTTAGTGGATGTCCAGATTATGAATATAAACATCTGTCCAAATTTCACGTTTCTACCATCAGCGGTTACGGCTGTGCGTGCGTCTTACCTCAGTCAGTCAGAACAATTCCTTTTATATATATAGATAGATTTCAGTTCATCAAACAGCAATTGAACCTGCAAACTCTCACATCCCTACACCACAACTGGCGTCTACTTATTTATCTAATTATTCTAATATTTTTAAAATCTTAATTGTATAACGTCTCAGTCTCTAAATTCTAAGAGTATATGAGTGAAAGGTGTTTCAGATTCCGCTTTTGTTCTAGAAAAGCAATGATTTGAATATAACACAGTTTAAAATTTAAATTATCTCATTAAGTCTATACTAATATAAATCTTGGTTAGTTATGCATAAACATGGAAACTACCATAGGGTAAATTTAGGCCATTTTTTATGGTTTATACAATTTACTTTTTAAATGTCTCATTTTAAAATACTACACTTAATAATATTATATATTTTTTTTGATAATAAAAATATAACAAAACTATAATAAGCCTATTAAAAATATTTTTATATATCTAATACGAATATTTACGTATAAAAATGTTATTTTAATATTTATTATATTAGACAATTAAAATTGACAATATTAAAAGAAAGTGCTTACATTTCCAAATATTCAAATATCAAATCTGGTTGGTTTAGAAAAACTATATTATTTTTATATATAAAATATATAATTATATAAGTACCTGAAGCATCTGGTGTAGGTGATGTGGTACTTTTGTATCTTCCACATGAATTTTATTACTTTCATCATAATTTTGGTAGAAGTTTACAACCATTTTCCAATGATATTCAAAATCCTCTAATTTAGTTGCAGGTGGGGCCAACTATATAAAATAATTATTTTTCAAATAATGTAAATATATAAACTTCTTTAATTGATGTTTTCAAACTGATAATGTAAATATATTAAAAATTTAATAATATTTGCATGTTTCATTGTAAGTTTATTTTAAATGTATGTTATTACACATGACTAGATAAATAATCAATTTTTGAGCAATTTAAATTATCAATTAATATTTTATTATACTTACTACGTCTGCAGCGGTTTGCAAGACGTCCGAAAATCGGCTTAGCATTTTTACAGCTATAAATTAAAATCTAATCATGACACTAATTAAGATTGTATATTAAGATGTAATAAAATAACTAAAACTATTAGAAAAGCATTTTTTATTACTTATAACGGGCTCGGAAAATATTAAACAGCAAGAATATTTACTTTGGAAATGTCATTAATGTCAATTTTCCATTTTCTGTCAAAATTTTTAAATAAATTCACGGCCTTAAACTCAAGTCTTTTTGGTTATAGCATCACTTTACGGTTTTATATTATACATCCTAAAAAAATGGATATTCGATTTCTCGAAATATTGATATCAATACGTATCGAAATCGAACATATAACACAGTTTGACAGAGAGTGACATTTGTGTTCCCTTTGGATATATGTGTTCTGTGTGTGTGTTTTGTTATAGTATTAAATTAATAATATGCCAAAATATCAACAATAGACTTATAGCCTATAAATACGCAATGTTGATATAAAATTACAATAAAAATAATTGACCATATCTATATATAAAGAAAACTCAATATTTATAAAATAAACAAAAATGTCAGGTGACGAGGTTATACGTTTTGAAATTACTGACTACGATTTAGATAATGAATTTAATCCTAACAGAAGTCGTAGAGCTAAAAAAGAACAGCAAATATATGGTAAGTGATGAGAATAAATTAACTTTTATTTTACGTGAATTAAAACAATATGGTCATTTACCTTTATTACAATTAAACTAGATCAGTTTCACGGGATACAACTATCCCGCACGCAGCAGGGTATGCAGAGGGAGGGCCACTTTCCGCCGAAATCTGGAGGCATTGCGTGTTGAGTGGCGGAACTCTACCGCCGCGCTTTTCTTCAACACCAGAGTGAAGAAATGAAAATATAAATTTAAATAAATATTCATCTTGTCATATCATGTCTTCAAGCCTATGCCTGTCTAACCCATATCCTGATTCATTATTACTTAACGTTCATATCCTTATTCTCGTATTTTTTATATAAATACAACACTAAGTTAGTTGATGATGCTTTCACACATAACTATTCAACTGATACTCATAAAATTGTCTACACATATTGAAAAGATAAATAGATAAAAAGAAAATCAAAAAATGGTATACAAAAAACCATGTTTTTGTAATTTTAATATAATTTGAATTTCATTATATCACACATTTTTTTGTGATCATTGACAGTCTAAATGACTGTAAAAACACACACACACTGTTAAAACATCAAGCAAGTTAAACTGCAAGTAAATACTAATGTACATTTTTTCCTTTAGGTGTATGGGCAAAAGATAGTGACGAAGAAGACAATGAAGATAATGTTAGGCAAAGAAATCGAAAACCTAAAGATTTTTCTGCACCTATTGGATTTGTTGCTGGAGGAGTACAACAGGCTGGCAAGAAGAAGGAAGAGAAAAAAGGTTTTTTAAAGAGTACTTTAAAAAACTATTATTAGTACATTGCATTAAGTTTTTTTTTTTAAATTGCATGTATTTAATAAATAATTAATTTAAAAAAAAAATAGAATTAAAAAAAAATCTATAAAGACTGTTTTCAAGTTTGTTAGAATGCAGCTTGAGATATTGTTAACAACATTGTTATCTTAAAAAATATAAGCCAAAATGCCTAAAATGGTGCAGTAATACAGCATCTGATAGTAACATGATGGTTGTAGGTTTAATTAAATATATTTTTCTTTGCTCTGGAATGTAAGGCTTACACTGTGTTTAAATAGCAACATATCAAAAATAGAAAAATGAGTATGTTTTTTTTAAATATGTTAGTAACATTTGAAATGTTTTGTTTCAGAAATACAAGAAAAATCAGAAGCATCCACATCAAGAACTAAGTACATAAATAGTTCAGATGAGGAAGTACAAACACCAGATGAAACCGAGACTGCGGGTATTCGGCGAGCTGGTCAAGGTATGAGGGGAGTGAACCTCGGCAGCAATGTTGGTAGTTGGGAGAAACATACAAAGGGGATAGGAGCCAAGTTATTGTTGCAGGTGAAATCATTATTTTATATTTTATTTTAATTATTATTACAAGATTCTATTCTTTCTGTCAAATGGAAATCAAACACACTACCACATCTGCACCACAACTGATTTATAACTAAGTTGTAAAATTTTATAATTTTTGTTTTTATTTTATTAATTTATTAATTTTTTTAATATCTATATATTGTATATGTTCAACATTTTAAGTAATAACTAATTTTCCAATTTTGCAGATGGGTTACCAACCAGGTAAAGGTCTTGGTAAAGACCTTCAAGGTATATCAGCACCAGTGGAAGCGACTATGAGGAAAGGGAGAGGAGCTATAGGAGCATATGGACCTGAAAAAGCTGCAGTAAGTTATTTTTATGTATTAATTCAAATTATTAACATTATATGTAGTGACACTAGAATTAATATATGAAGTAAACATTTATGAACATTTTTTTAATATAGTTTAGAGTTTTGTTTTATTGTGGGTTAGTCTAAGATAATAAAATTTTTATACAATTTGACAGGAATTGCAATTTAATGGAAATTTTATTGAGATTAATTAGTTAAATTATAAATTTTATAGAACAAACTATATTTCGGCCAAAACCAAGATATATTATTATTTCTAAACTTTATATAATCAAACAATTTTCCAGCAAAAAGCTAAAAAAGAAGAAGAGAAAAGACTAAAAGAAAAAGAAGAGGAGAATAAAGGGTCTAAAGAGAAGACTTACAATTGGAAAAAGTCACACAAAGGCCGCTACTTCTATAAAGATGCGGCAGATGTTATTCAAGAGGGCAAACCTACTATGCATACTATAAGCAGGTATTTTATTAGTAATCCTATATTATATATTGATTAATATTAAAAATGTGATAATTTGTGATCAAGGGTAACATAAAACTACTGAATGGATGTACATGAAAATTTTCAGCTTACTTAATATAGCTTATACAGTGTTTTTGTCTGCGCCACTTTAAATGAAACCACAGTTTTAATTACTCTATGAAAGCCTAATACAATAAAAAAAAATTTTTTTTTTTCCAAAAAGGAAAAAGTGATTTTTCAATAAAATAAATAATAAACTTATCTTTAACATTTTTAAAGTGTTATTCCACAGTTAGGGAAAAAATTCTAAATAAGTAATTATTGTAAAGTAAAAGGCCATTTGTCAAGAACGATGCACGCACACATAAAGGGAAACCGCTGCCAACGCCTCATTCCGAAATCGAGTCGTAGGTAGTGGCGACAAAGTTCAGTTGTTTAACCTTTAGTAGTATTTTTGTAATAGTAGGTGTTTATGTTATTGGTATGTATGTATAACCGCGTCACACGAAATACAGGCATGGAGAAACATCGTGAAATGAAAAAAAATATCTATCGAAACTGTTGAGGTGTTTTGATATATTTTTTTAGGTATGGGTTTAAAATATGTAATCCAACATGCTGTTACCGTAAAAGGAGCGCTGACGCTTCCACTCTGTATATGAGAATAACACATGGGCTACAATTTATGCCTAAATTTTGCTTCATTTCGGTGTAATATATTTATTTAAAAATGTCATTCCCACAAGTTAGCATATGCATTACCGTGTGAATTAAATAAAGTATCTACGTATTTTCATTATAGCATCAAAAGCTTTGTATATTTACCCCCATATTATTATTTAAATATGTTTTAACGAACTCAGGGAGTCTTACCGACTGTTATATTTTGCGTTTGTCGCAATAGATAGTTGTAAAGAAAATATATTTGAATATAGACATGCACGAAGATGAGTCGATATAATATTGAATCCCCAGCAACGAGCTGTCCCGCGTGCCGGTGATAGACCTGACGGGGCGCGAGCGCAAGGTGCTGAGCGGCTACCACGCGCTGCGCGCCGCCGCGCCGCGCTACGAGCACGAGCCGCGCCGCGCCTGCACGCGCTTCCAGCTGCCCGAGCTCTCGCACAACCTGCAGCTCATGCTGGCCTGCTGCGAGCAGGTGTGATGGTTGTTCAGGCATCATGCGCGTGTATTATAATTAGAAAATGTCAATAAACGAAGTCAATTCCGGCGTTTTTTTCATTCGAATCGTAATAACAGTACCTTTATGTTCTAGGACATAATACAAAATGCTCGAGAACTACAGCAAGCAGAAGATGAAATTGTAGTCCTAGAACGAGATTTAGAAGATTGCAACGTGAAGGTCAAAGAAGAAGACCAAGTGATACAGAAGATGCAAGAAATTCTCACAAGAGTTGAGAAGTTGAATAAACCAGATGTATCTTTAGAAGATGCGTTTGAAATATTGACTGAATTGAAGGTTAGTTTGAGTAACTAATTAACATTTTGTATACAGTTCATTAATGGTTGTCAAAGTCTTTTTTTTTATGGAAAAAAATATTTAATATTAAGCTAAATTTCTTAAATTATTACACTTTTAATTGATATAAAACTTTGAGTCTTGGATTTGGTACATTTTTCCAAAATAAAAAAAAACATTAAAATATACGATTTCTTACCTAATCCCGTTTTTCAGGAAACTTACCCACTAGAGTACGACATGTTTGCAATACCAAATGTCGTTCTCAGTATAATATCGCCGCTCCTAAGCGCTCTGTTCGCTCAGTGGAGTCCGTTAGAGGCGCCCGAACGAGTGCTACCAGCCGTGGTGAAGTGGCGTGAGCTGTTGGGCGAGGAAGTCTACGGGGCGTTGCTAGTGCAGCACTTTGTACCCGCTGTTGCTGCTGCTGCAGAGTAAGTATTTTAATTAGTGGTTTATCTTGAGTAAGTTACTTGCTCAGTATAGCTCCTCGACATTTTTAACCATCGGTTGGGTGAGGATTACATGGAGTTGCTAGTGCAGTGCTTTGTTTTTTAGCAGCTGCTGTTGCTGTTGATGCCGAGTAAGTATTTTATTTAGTGGTTCTTTTTAACTAAGTTATTTGGTAAATGGAGGTTGTTAGAAGTTCCTTGGCGTGTTCTCTCAGAAATAGCGATGTGGTGTGCTCTGTTAAGTGAGGAGATTTACTGTTGCTGTTGTTTAGTTGAACGCGCTAATCTTAACATTTATCAGTTCGACTTGAAACGTTGTATTTGCCCTCAGGAGCTGGGACCCGCGCCGCCCGGAGGCCATGCTGGCGCTGGCGCGCGCGTGGCGCGGCGCGAGCCCCGCGTGGCTGCTGCGCGCCGGCGTGGCGCGCCACGTGCTGCCGCGCGTGCTGGCCGCGCTGCGCGCCTGGGACCCCACGCGCGACACGCTGCCCGTGCACGCCTGGGTGCTGCCCTGGCACGACTACGCCGGTGCGCATCCGTCTGGAAAGCAAGGCCATCATGCCAACACGCCTATTGACCCTGTATAGAGCCCAGATTCGGCCTCATTTAGAGTACTGTTCTCATCTATGGGCTAATATACCTCAGTTCGAATAATTGAGAACTTAATGATCTGTGACTGGTTTACAAGATTCTTAATTTTTTTTAATTAATAGTAAAATTTTACAGTTCTAGGCCTGTAATTTAAAAGTAAGAAGGAAAGATTTTCATTTGTTCTGCTGGCTTAAATTAATTTCACGATTGGATAGGACGAAAGAACTGCATTTTTTTATAAATAAAAAATAAATCAAATAAATAAATCAGCTTCACGCTGTATCCCGCACACTGCAGGGTAGGCAGAGGG
>DWAP01002582.1:0-13236 GCA_018230625.1 Heliconius eleuchia | reverse complement strand
TACGTTTTCTAAAGAAGTATTTATCTTTCCTAAGTGTGGATTAACACTTTAAAAAATAAATGTTTAAAAAGCTTTTATTCAATTCATGGAAAATATTTCCACAAACATAATTTATAAAAATGGCACTCTTAGTTCAGTATCAAACCTACAATAATAATTTTAAAAAGTTTTGGATAGTTAACTTGAAAAAATAAATGCCTCAAAATGCAAATACTGCCAAATATGGCATTTTTTTTAGCTTCACGCTTTATCCCGCACACTGCAGGGTAGGCAGAGGGAACCTAGTTTTAAGACACTCCGTTCCCTACATTCTGTCGAAATCTGGAGGCATTGCTTGTTGAGTGACAGAACTCAATGCCGCGCTTGTCCTCGACACCAGAGCGAAGAAATGGAAATAAATATTTCATCTCCTCCCGTGGGGATCGAACCCACAACCAGTCGGTTTTACAATCACACTTTGTGCCTCTGCGCCACGACTGGCCTCATTTATCTCTATTTATTATTAAGTCCCTAAAAGATAAAACACTCAAATGATTAGTAATAACAATATTCGATATGCCGATGCTACTGTACTACATGCATCGACAATGGAAAAACTTCAGATCCTTCTAAATGTTTGTTCCATGTACGGCCTCAACGTAGTCGTCAGTTCTCCACAGGAGCTTACGCAGGAAACACGTCGCCCACAATGGAAAATGATAACGCATTTGCGATTCTAGGCCTGGTTTAGCTATTTTCTCATATATATATTTTTATATTTCATTATTTCGAGTGGGAATCGAACCCACAATCTGACGCGTTTACAACCACGCGCTTGTGGTCCTGCGCCACAACTAGTAGACTAGTCTATTAAATGAGTTGAAAATTTGCATAATTATTCGAGGATAATTGAGAGAATCAAACATCTTTCTCGAGTGGGAATCAAACCTACAACATATCGCGTTCACAGTTACACTTTGTGCCCCTACGCCACGACTGACCGCCAAATAAAAAAAAATCTCTTAGGGAACAATAATTTTTGTCAATTTGTTATACACAAGACAGATCTATCCATCTGGTTTTCATACATTTATCGTTAAAATATACCATTACGTGTGTAGTGGCATAAGAATACTTGTACTTTAATCAGAGCAGCGGTATCAAAAGTCCAAGTTGTAATTATAATCACCAAACTTCACGAGGAGATGGCACCCTAAGTAGAAGAATGATTAGTATAAATAAGTAAATAGTAAAAAAACAAAGGTCCCAATTTAAAATATTTTTCTTATATTTCTCATTTTTATCTAGTATATGTCTTAATTGTTGTTTCATTTTGGATTTATTTTATTGATATACTATTCTCTTCTCATTCTCTTATTTTTTTTTATTGCATTGGTAGAAATTGTTTAGATATGTTATCTAAATAATATATTTTGATATAATAGAAAGAGAAAGAAAACAATTTTTTTAATCACATCAATTTATTTTGATTTAATTTACATTTTACTAGTTTAAACCTAAAATAAGCATGTTCTCTAGCAAGGTTGTACCTGTAAGTAAAATTATCATTTATTCTTACATTTAACATAAATTTATATACAATACTTATTATAATAAAAATAGGATTTGAAATAAACATGATATTAAGATACAGATTATAAAGAAACAAATTCTCATTTATTCAATTAAAGCTAAGGAAACCTAATTGTATCGCAACTGCTATAAAGATTATAACAATTCATATTTCAAATTATAACCAAGTTTATATAAAAATGCAATTGTAAGTGAATATAAAGTAATATTTATTAAGCAATATATTCTATTTTAAAGGAGGAGGTTATATATTCTATATGTTCATTCATCTATTTATCCTTCACTTGTTGATCAACTTCAAAAATTATTTTTTGTTTTTAGTATTCACTTTCCTTCAGTTCTATAGTTCTAATTTTGGTATTAATCATTAATTTATAAAAATTTGGCAAAATATATAGTTGGCATATTAGGACAATGATCGACTGTAAGTAAGCATGATGGTTGTAGGTTCAATTCCCATTTGCCATTTCCCAGGAATTAATTATATTCATATCCACACAGACAAAGTGCAGCCATTCAACATTTAGAATTTGTAAACTGAATTCAGAATTTTAAGCAGAAACATTAAGCAAAGCTTACAAGATTATTGTAAAATTAGTTAATTACTGTTAAAATTTCTTATTAAAAATATCTTACTGCAATTTGAATATATATTTAAGATGAGCTATGTCTATGATTTTTTCTGTGTATGAAAGTCAATTTTATCTTTCAATATATCTTTTTTAAAAAACCAATATAAAAAACCGGCATTATGGCTGTTGAGGGAAGTTTATGAAAATACAATAAAGGAAACTGAAATTTAAAATAATTAAGCTATTTCTGAGATAAGTGTGCACAAGCACACAGTCAAACACACAAAGATGTCATAATAAGACTTTTATAACACTCCAATTAATAGATTTTCACTCATATCTCCTTGTATTGACAGTGATAGATATTCATAAGTATACTTACAATTTACTTCTTAAGAAGCTGGTGACGGGTGATGAGGAATGGAGCAGACAGACCGGAGCCAATAAACACAATGAATAAAGCTGTGAGCTTGTAACGGTTAGCAATATCGAAGGGAAGGTTCTAAAAGTAGATAAAATGTTATGTTGAACTTAGTATAATAATAAAAAATGTATAAATATTAAAATTTCATTAAATTAGTTTTTTTAAATTTATTTATAACAGTACTGTCTCGTGCTCTGTATTGGACTTAACTCAGTCTATTAATTTTGTAATGACTTTTACTTTATAGAGAGAAAGAAAGAAATTTTGTTATAATCCTTTACTTATATCAATAAACTCTAACCTATTTTCATAAAAAAAATACCTTAAGATAAGACATAAATAAAATAAATGAATTTAGAAATAGTTTTATTCAGCTTAAGTAAGACTATAAATATATTATTAAATAAGTAATATTAAAAATCTGTTATCAATTTGGATTATGTAATATTTTATATATAAAAACTTACCTCTCCAGGAATACCACCGTGGGAGTGGTTTCTTACAAAATTAGTCATCACATTTCTGCCCAATTTGTTATAAGTACGAGCTAGGGGACCCAACATTTTTATTATTTTCTTTTAAGTTAAGCTGATGTTGAAAACTGAAGAAATTTCGATTTTCCTCTCGTCGCAATTTTTTTTCTATACAAAAACTACCGTTGCGTTCCGAATTTGCTTTATGGTAGTAGAATTAAATGATTTTCGGTTTTTGAACGCATCTAATGTGATAAATTATAAATAAAATACTTATTAATGTTAATTAACGTTTATTTTCAATTAAATATAATTAAAATTCTACAAATAAAGTATTTACGCTGTTTTATGTTGAAATTCCATTTACCTGTAACAATTAATCGTAACTTAAGATTTACATTAATGAAAGAAAAAAATATATGTCAGTCTATTTAAAATATAATATAATGAAATTGGGTACTTTTAATAAAGTTATAATAAGTATTTTAACAGGCAGAGAAATTGATTTCATTCATAGATTCGCCGCTTACACTAAGTATTAAAAATATCTTATATAAGCAACAATACATAAATTAAATAATAAAAAATAAATAAACTATCAATAAATACGTTTTACTGCATTTCGAATATACTAATATGATAATTCGAATTATATTATTATTGACCTTATATTACATTTATAAGAGCTACATTTGTCTGTAAGCTAGTCACCAATCATTATAAAATTTGATAAATGATAAACAGAGCCTCATGTTTATGCGTGTAAGTCTAAGCATACAATGTACGTCATAAAATTCTGCTTGCTTATTACGTATAGCGTGCGGTGTAATTGCACATTGTGTTGGCAAATACATAGCTGTAATTCGTCGTGTTGCGATACATTCGCTAGGTAATAGTAGCTTACTTGTGATTCGAAATTATTATAGAGTTTAATAAATTTCATAAAATTCTTATCGCCGGCGTTTTTTTTCTGGCAATAAAATTACACTATCGTGGTACAGTTGTGCCAGACTGATCATGTTGGTTGATGGTTCCAAAAAGTCAGGCATTTGTAATTATTAGTTGAACCGTTGAGTTTATTATCGCCAAAAGTTCAAAACGGAATGAATAATCACTAGATTATCTTTAGTTTTCTTGTAGAATACACGTAATTTAGAAGTAAAAAATCTAATCAGCTTCACGCTCTATCCTATATATAGCAGGGTAGGCAGAGGGAATCTAGTGTAAAGACACTCCGTTCCCCACTTATCGCCGAATTTTGCGAGGCATTGCGTGTCGAATTGTGGAGGTTTGATGCGAGTGCAGAGTGAAGAAATGAAAATATTAATAAATAGTAATTCATTCCCCTTAGTGGGGAATAAACCTCCAACCGTCACGTTACAGTCACAGTCTTGTGCCCTTGCGCCACGATGGCCCCAGAATTAAAAATATCATTAAAGGATAAAAGAGAATATATGTTATTTAATTTTGCTAAAAGAGAGCTTTCATGAAATTAGTTCTAAGTATAGCGTCCACGTAAACAACTTAATTTGTTTGTCCTTCCCAGCCCATCAAAATGCTATTCAATGCACGCACTTGAGAGTTGGGACCACTTAGCTTAATAGAATATACTGCCTATGTACAGACTGTTAATGTTAAATTAGCGATTCTTAAAAAAAAGGATCGTCGCTGTCAGTACATGGAAGATATGTGAGAAAAATGGTTATTGGGGCCTTTTATTATATAATAGAACCCCAAAAAACTAATATTTACTACTTTAGAAAATCCTAAGTGTGGAATAACACTTTAAGAATGTAATAAATACCAAAACAATGATTTTTTAAATGTTTGTCAGTTTGTGTGTGTGCTTGTGCACACTAATCTTAGGAACCGCTTAACCAACTTAAATACTGTTTTCACTGTTGTATTTCGGCTAACTTGCCTTTACATTTAGTGTTCGTTTTATTTAAATTGGTTCTTAATTTAAAGAAAAAAACAATATAAAATATTTTTAAACGACTTCCGTAAGGAGTAGGTTATAAATTTGACTATATTTTTTTATGATTTTTATCTCAGAACTTTTGACTGGGTGAACCGATTTGGATGATTCTTTTTTATTTGAAAGTTTGGGTTCCTTTGTGGTCCCATTTCTGACATTATTATCCATTAGAAAATGACATAAGTTTTAAATTGATATTAAGTATGTGCGCGACAAATGGACGAATAACTCAATATCTTTTTGTTGTTCTTTTTTTATTGGAGTGTATCCTACACTTCAAGGATAGTTTGATGAGAGTTTGTTGTTAGAAATAATTAACGACAATATTACTAAAATAAGGTTTTATGGAATCTTCTAAAACATTAGTTTGAAATGTATGGATACTTCTTTAAAATCATAATGTTATTAGAACTCTAAAGTAATTCAGATTATTAGTATTAGTATACAAATTATTGTGTAGTTCATGCGGGTAAAGTCGCGAGCGGGTCGCTAGTATTAAAAAAAATCATAAAAGCTTTATTTGACAAAATATATAATTAAACTCCGCCAACGTAGGTGCTTTTAAAAGAATGCATAAAATATGACATTTTAAAACAAAACATAATAAATTTTCTTGCACAGTGTGCGACCGGTTCATTCGACCTTGTATGAAATGTTCTTATTTAATTAGCCCTATTGCTAACTATCTACGATGGATATGTTAAATCTTAACGTGTCTTGTTTAAAATGGACATACATTTTCCTTACATCATTCTAAAAATAAGTGAAACTAATCCTAAAACAATATTAATTTTAGTTAACGAAATTTTAAAATAAATGTGTGCGTGTGATTGTGTATGCATTTTTTTAGTTTCGCGATGTAATTTGCATATTAAAGGGTAACGGATGGAACCTTGCGTTGCTATCAAGATACTTTGTTACTCACGCACCTCCGAATTTTAGTGTTGAGTGTCGGAAATCAACGCTGAATTCTTACCAGAGAGAAAGAAAATAATAATAATTTACTACTCAGAGTGGGAATTGAA
Organism: Heliconius eleuchia; assembly: GCA_018230625.1. Lineage (NCBI taxonomy): Eukaryota > Metazoa > Arthropoda > Insecta > Lepidoptera > Nymphalidae > Heliconius > Heliconius eleuchia. The sequence continues at coordinate 7,192 of DWAP01002582.1, read as the reverse complement.
CCCACAACCGTCGAGTTTGCAGACAGACGCTGTGCCGTTCAACCATAACGGCCTCAATGAGATGATACCATCTATATTTGCATATAAACGATTAGTTGGAAAGTTCACCTTATGACATCATTCAAAGTCTTATAGTCGAATATAGCGCATTGGTGTTTGGTAACTACTAGTTTTGGCCTCTGAAGCTGTATGATTGAAATTATAATATTTATAGTTACAACTATTTTGTATATACACGCAGACATCAAATAACATCAAAATCTTTTAACAAAGCGTGAAGTTATATTAGTATTGTCATATTTTATAATATACCTAATACCTTTTACCTAGTGAAGCCAGTCCTGGTACCTATAGGGGTACACAGTATGACTATAAACGCGACAGGATGTGGGTTCGAGTCCCACTCGAGGAAATGAAATATTTAATATTTCCATTTCATCGCTTTGGTATCGAGACAAAGTGCAGCGATGAGCTCCGCCACTCAACACGTAATTCCTACAGGTTTCGGCGAAAAACGAGCAACGGAGTGTGAACACTAGGTTCCCTTTGACTTCATTTTATATTAGTTATATTAGATCCGATTGCGATCCACCGCAATATTCTTAATATTCAATTCATGTACTCGTATTCGTAGGTTCGATGCAGTAATTATATAAATATACACTGCAAACGTAAATGTGCAAGGTTAACCGCTAAGATGATTTTGTATAGATGAGTATATATCAGCCGAGGAATTGTGAAACCAGGATGAAAAAGAGCCGTCTGTGTGTGACTCCCGAGGAGGTGAAAGTCGCAGTTTTGATTTGCTTTTGTGGATACGTCAGTCACGTTGCAATTTTTACAACTAATTTAAAATTTTTTTTGTTCTAGGAATTACACCTTTATATTTATAAACACACATTTTGGATTTAAGATTCAATAATAAACTGAAAAACAAAAAAAAAACAACAAAATCACTTACATTTACTTCTTGTAAAGCTGGTACAGCAAGATGAGGAATGGAGACGAAATTCCCGTCAAACCATACCATAGGAAATGTAAGGTAAGTTTTGTGCGGCTGTGAATATCGAAGGGCAGGTTCTGTAATTATAATGATAGCAATTAAAATATCACCACCAACAATTTATGGCAAACAAGTATATTCAATAATAAAATTTGAAACAATTGAATCACTAAAGAAAATTTAACTTCGTGTACATTTCTTATTCGTCATGTAAACCTTACGTGAATCATGTAATGTTTTATGAAAACTAGAGAATTAAATCTAGCATGCGTGCAGCCATTTTATTATTTTATTCTTATTTTAAAAAACATGGCCATAAATTACGTAATGCCTTCCATAACTTGTCTCTTCCCTTACCTCCCCTGGAACTCCTCCGTGAGAGCCATTCCTGATGAAGCTCTTCATCACATTCCTGCCCATAAGAGTAGTTCTACTTACGGTGCCCAACATTTTACGTATTTTTTCTTTAACTAAACTGAATATAAATCCAGGTAAAGTAAGATTAGATAACGATATTGACTATTGGCTGATTCCGATACGACTGGCTGTTTCGAGATAAAAAGGTATACTGTAACGTATTATCCGTTTACTTATAAAAGCATACTGGCAATAAAATAATGTGAACAGGAAAATTATTTATCAACAACGTTATCCTTGTCCTTGTTAGTTACTATAATAATAGGTATTTGAAATTATACCTAATTCTATATAGTATTATAAGCTTTTATAAAAATTTACAGTTGCAGAAAAAAATGTCAAGTTTTGGGTTCAAAAAACCGAAAAGTTCCGAAAAAAAAATAAAAGAATGGTTTATTAAACAAAAAATTGCATTTTTTTAGGGTAGAGAGATAGAACACAGTCATAAGCCTTTATATTCTTCACATATTAAGTAGAGTGTATAGGAGAGTGGCGATATCCAACATATTTTGCTTCACTAGATAGAAGAGAAATATTTTAAATTCAAATTATATCAATTTGTAAGTAAATATATTTTTTTCAAAAATAATTAATCTGTGTAGACAGGACGTCTACTAGAGGATTTGGGATAGCACATTATTTTAAAAATTTTGGCAACAAACTTATTTTTTTCACATTTTTTTACTATTCAAAAATAAAAGTATGGTAGGTACAAAATTATAAAACAGAAGTTAGTACTGAAAAGTAGATTCTACAAATCCTTGTCGTGAAATAATAAAAAAAATCATATTTTTTCTTATATTTCAAAGAAACGGTCTTAAAAAGATTTTTTTTATTTTATTAATAATATTAAAAAATATAAAAATACACGGTAATACTTCTTTTTAGAAAATCTGTTAAAGAAAAAAAATATCTTTTTATATATTATAGGCATATATTATAGGTTTTATATAAAATACTAATATAATGTTAACCTTTATATCTCACACACACTTTGACAAAATCATATTGAAATATATTATACTTGAGTTGTATTAAAATGATTAAATATAGAAGAATTTATAGTAAAATTGTATTACTTAAAAATGGCAACACTAAACATTGCCACAAAAAAAAAGAAACAGTCGGCCACGCTTGCCACAAAAATCATTCCGGGGGTTCATATCATATTCCCCCATTCATTATTCCAATATTGCTGTAAATTATTCACAACGACAATTAATTATTAAATTAAACCTTCAAAATCTAAAATGGCCGATCTAGACGATTTCTTCGCAAAGAAAGACCGTAAAAAGTCAAAAGTCAAAAAGTTCGCGACGGCTGATGAACTAGCAAAAAAACTGGAAGATACCAAGCAAAGATCTGACGTGAGGCCTAAGAAGGAGAGACCAGCGCAAGAAGGTGAAGAAACTGGCCGGGCTGGGGTATGTTAATTATTATAACTATAATAATTACATATATTTAATACGTAAAAAGTAGGTAACAAAAAGCAATGTAGGTTGCATTACAATGTCACTGAAACTGTCGCGTGGAAGAAGATATTGTTTTCCGACTCCTTTGTCACTTAATTTATTTGACCTGGATAAAGCTCCGCCCTATCAATGTTCACCAATTACTTGCCTCTATGAAGTACGTCAAAATTATAAAAATGTTAAGGTTAAGTAATTACAAATTCAATTATAATTTATAGGTGACATGTTAGCAGTATTTTATTTGTGTGATTTATTATAGGAGCATAAATCTAGAATGCTTTGGTGAATCATTTTGTTTTGATATAATTTGATTATGTTAATTTATTTTACAATTCTAAGTATTGTTGTAAGACTGAATAATTATGTACTGAAGTGAACTATACATAAAAAAGTCACAATAAATTATTTAATTAGCGTAATTATTTGTGTTATATTAGTTTTTTTTTCTGAAGTGAGTAAATAACAATTTTGCATTAAATATATTATTTTAATAATATTTCAGAGTCCAAGCAGCAATCAACTTGTAAGTTAAATACTTAAGATGTTAATTCATGATCATGTTACATTTGCTTCTTTTTGACCTTTAAATTTCAATTATCCTTTTGATAATCAGGACTTGCAAAATTAAGTCAAGAATGGTTTTCTTCTTGGTCTATTCATTTAGCTTTACACTATATTGTGCATATATCAAGGTATGCAGAGGAAATCTAGTGTTATGACATTCTGTTCCTTAACCACACATAGTCCAATATTTGAGACATTTTGTGTTGAGTAGGGGAACTGGCACTTTGTCTCCTAACGGAAAAGGATAAGGTAATGATAATAATTCATTCTTTTGAGTGGCATTCAAATTTACAACTGCTGTGTTACAGTCAAACATTATTCTACTGTGGCATGTCAGCCCCAAGTGAGTCTTTTAGGCTATTAATAAAAAAATAATTTTATTATTAAGTTGAATAACTTAATATATAAAAAACTATTAGATAAAATCCTGATTGTTCCCATCTTACATTTTGAGTGTTTTAACATTTGCCTTACAAGTGTGTCCTGGGTATAGCTTTCATTCATTCACAATGTTTTTCTTTTTTATAATATTTATACATGTATATGTTATAGTTGAACTAATTAATAAGGTCATTATTTATAATGCCTGGACATTATGAATATTAGCTAAAAGACCAGCTGATTAATTATTATCTAAGCTTTTTTACATTAACCATGTTGTCTGGCCTTACAAATGTTTAGCATTTAGCATTAGGCACTTATCTGATAAAGCTACAAAAAATTTTTTCAAAATTAGCATTTTCTAAATTCTATAAGTTGACAGGTTTTATTTTCTAATTTGTAATTGAGTGTCGAGCTATAATAAAAACAGTTGTTAATATATGTTTAAGTAATGAATTCTGCATATGTAGTAATAATATTTATAGTCCAATTTATTTATAATCTATATAGAATCAATTAAATAAAAAAAAGACTGTCCTAAAAAAGTGTGATTATGTGATTTCAATTTATTTCTAATGAAGTAGTGTTAGCTAACAAAGTTAAATTATATTTGTTATATTTCCTTGGGCCGAGAAGGCACAAGCAGGTTGCTGCTGTGCACTACTTAAAGTTTAATAAAAAAATATTTATTTTCAAATTGTCCAATGGTCACAAATATTGTTAATGACCAGACCAGATACTTATATATAGCCAAGTTTGACTATTAATTAATCAGTTGACTCTATATAGCTTACCATCATTCATAATATCCAGGTATTATAAACAATGTCTCCATTAATCACTTGGTCCATAACATTTTATTTCTATTTATTACATAACACAAATATATATTTTTTTCATGGTTTTAAGAATGATATGGCTTGTGTGACCACTGCTCATTCCTAAGCACATTAAGTCTTGAGCATACAAACTGCATATTGATACATTAATTTGCAAACAAATTTACATTATTTTTTGCAAATCATTTATAAAAAAAATTATGATTATCTTAAATATACAGTTAAATATATAATAAATATCTATTAACATAATTGTTTTTTTTAAATATTTTTTTGCAAAGTTCTACTGGAGTTACCTGATTTGTGAATTGATGTATCAATATACAAAATTGATATTACATTTAATCATAGTGGTACTTAATGTTTTATATAATATAAACTTATCAATAAAACTTATCATTTCTAGGAAGAGGAGGAGTGGAAAGATTATGAAGAACCAGTGAAAGATTACACGGGCCTCAAGATACAAGTGCTTCAAGGGAGTGCCGGTGCTCCTGAATCTGGTAGGGATACAGCGACGGAGGATAGTGCGCCTGAGAACACTAAGAATAAGGGGCCTTGGAATAAGCCAGTGAGATTTTGTTTGTATATTGCTTTTTTAAAAAGGAGCTTCACACTTTTTTTTTGGGTAGTTTGTTGTCTGTCTGTATGCATGTTGAGACCATTTTTCTCAAGGTCACATGAAGGTATAGGAGACGGAATACAATTGCGAGTTTTGGTAAGAAGTCACAGTCCACAAATAAAGGAAAAAATTGCATACTTGGATGTGAATGGAACTTATATTTGAGAGCATACACTCGCAAACGTAAATTTGTAAAATTTTAAAAGTTATACTTCCATCGTTGATAGTGGTGTTATGACAACCTAAAAACTAAAAAAGACTCAAACACGAACACAACGCTGCGCTTTGGCTTGTTAACAGCGCGAGGAAATTAACATAATTAAAAACAGTATAGCCCATTTAGTACCACTTCTGATATGACAACTGTTTAAATACAAGCCACTATAAAAGTACACTAGTGTATTACGACTCCGCTTATTACGATTAAAACAATAAAATGTTCAAAACAATAAAATCAATGTTGCGTTGTTACCTAAAAGACTATGCTTAGATATAGGACGGTCGTACCTCACATTCACTATATATGTGCGTACATTATTGATTATTATCGATTTCTTTCTAAAAAATAATTGTTCCTTAAATAGTACGACTTCAGTTTAGTACAACGTAATATCACCGGCCCCTTGGCCGTCGTTATAACCGGATTCTACTGTAATTACCCTGAGTATGAATTGAACCCACATTTGTCAAACAGTAAAAGGCTTACAGTAAAACGCTGTGCCACTGCGCCACGGCGGCCTCTATACATCGTTATCTTTATAATAATTGATGTAGATTAAATATATAATAAATGGTTACTTACAATACTTATGTATACTTGACCAATGTATTTTGCTGATTGATCCCCAGGCGGAACCTGAGCAACCAACGCCGGCGCCTCCTCCCCCACGTGAAGAGAGAGCGCAACCAGCTGCCTACGTGCCACCGCAGTCCAGGAACAAGGCAGCCGAACCTGTGAGACGGCATCAAGCTGTGAGTATAATTGATTTGTATATAACTAACGACCCGCTCGCGGCTTCGCTTGCTTGAATTACTTTCATGTTCTATTAACATTATCACTTACACACCAATATCTCTATGCTAAAAGCTTCGGCCAATAAAAAAAAATTGCTGTATTCTAGAAATAAATAGTTAAAATTGATATAAATTTTTTTATTTATGAACCGATAGAAATAAAATAAACAAAAAAGGTTTAGTTGCCTAAAATTTTCTTGCTTGCCAAAATACAATAGAACTATATTCAAATTGGTTTATCTAATAGTTATCGGCATGTGGTCTGTACAATCGTTGTGAATTGTGATGTTGGAAAAACAGACAGGATTTAAACTCTATACTATTAGGGCCTTAGCATCACTTTGTGTACACTTTTATAGTTATATATTGATAGCAATGATAAAAGTAACTAAATAACAAATGACTATATTTATAAATAGCCAATAAAAACTTGATCAGTTAACAAACAAATAACGTAACTGTTAACTAACTTAACTGTGCTGTAACTTTTAACCATCAAAGTCTTGTCACATCCCTATGTTACTTAAAATACTCAGACTAAGTGCTGGTGCCTGGTTAAATTTCCGAAACATCATACGTTATACAGTATTGTCGACAATTCGTGGACACTCTGAAGTTAGGTTTTGGGCATTGTTTACCTGACAATAAAATAATCAAAAATAAAAGAAAATCGAAAATTAAATTTTCTACACCTGACTTCAGGGCGGCCACGACTCGTCGACTGGATTGTACATCTGAAACATTATAATACGTTAGACTGACCCATTCCCATTCCCCCCAACAGAAGAACGCCCCCGACATCCACAACGACGACTACTTCCCCGTGCTGGGCGCGGGCGGCAAGCGCGCCGGCGGCTGGAGCACGGCGGGCGGCGCGGGC
>DWAP01002581.1:0-13237 GCA_018230625.1 Heliconius eleuchia | reverse complement strand
CTAAGCCTGTTTGTTTCTCTTGACACCAACTGTAAAATTACAAAATCTTTTTTTAATTATTTGTGTTTAACAAAATCAAAGTACGGTTACTTTATGCATAATTATTTTTTACTTTTTAGTTCGTTGTTTGAAATCGGTTTTTTTTGTTAAAAAATAATTTATTGTTAGAAATTGGAAGCGGTTATAGTTTTTTTTTAAAAAACAATAAAAACACATATCGTCCATTTGTTTCTAAACTATTTGGAAAGGCATGTTACGTAATTGCAATAAGTGACATGTATCACCTAATAACAATCTTCACACTGGTTTCCTTCCAATAGGGGCCGTTGCCGACAAGCAATAGCCCCCGATTGAGACAACTCCACTGCTTTTATCATCTTTTTCACCTAAATCTACCCTCTTTTACACGAGTGCGCTAACATTATTACAAAATAAAAAGAAAAAAATAGCTTTACCCTTGTTTTTGTATAGTATGATGGGTAGAGGTTCAGATTAGGTTAACATTAATCGCGCACAGAATATCAGTTTTAGCCAATTTCTTTTGTCTTGCAGCAAACGTAACTCTTTTCGCCTATGGGTTTGAATGCGGCTGGATATCACCTACTACTAAGATTCTGCAGTCGGCAAACTCTCCAACTGGACACTCAGTGTCTGATCTCTCTCTATCTTGGATCGCTAGTTCAATGAGCATCTCTGCTATATTCTCAGTATCCATATACTCTTACATCGCAGATAATTTTGGAAGAAGACTTAGCCTCATTCTCGTGGCTATTCCTGAAGCTGTAAGTTTTAAAATATTTTCTTGAATGTTTTCATTTATTAAAATTCGATAATGTTGATGATTTTGTGTTATGGCTTAGTATTTGAATTAATGATAAGAATGCGATTGTAAACGTGACAAGCTGTGGGTTTATTTCCCACTCGAGGAAATTACGTATTTTATATTTTATTTTCCTCGTTCTGGTAACAAGACAAAGCGCGTGATTAAATTCCGCCCCAATGCATCTACAATTTGGCGGAAAGTCTTAATAGAAACAAGGTGTCTTAACACTCGATTATTCCCAAGGTCCCTTTGCTTACCTTATGTTATGTGGATACAGCGTAAAGCTAAAATATATATTTTTAAAATTTAAAAAAAGACGTGTAAAAATTGGCGTAATATAAGGAATATCATTAGTACAAAATTGAAGCTTAACGGGATTCAGGACCCCGCTTTTTGAATATTTTTTTTCTAAATTAATAAAATTACAAGTTTCTTATTTATAATCGTTTTAGATTTCTTGGATAATAAAACTTTCCTACTCTTCCAACACAACTTTGGTCATTGCAAGACTCTTCTCAGGATTGGCAGCTGGAGGTTCTTTCAATGTTGTACCCATGTACGTAAAAGAGATAAGCCAAGATGAAATTAGAGGAATTCTTGGCACATTCCCCCAGCTCTTACAAACTACTGGAATTTTAGTAATATATATATTAGGAGCCTATTTAGATTATTACACTGTTATTATGAGTGTTTTGAGCGTGCCTGTTCTTATTGCTCTGATTTTGCTAAAGGCACCTGAATCTCCAGCATATTTGGTGAAAAGAGGAAAAATGAATGTGAGTACCTATGTTTTTATTGTATATCCGTCTGTTATATATCCGTCTGTGAATTCATTTATAAAACTTTATTTGAGAATCTATGATCTATATAACTTGAAAGACTTGCTTATCTCAAGGATTCTAAAAATAATGTGCTAGCTACAGAGCAGCAGAAAAAAGTGGGTCAGTGAATTTCTTTATATTTGTTATTAAATGTTGAGTTCAATAATATAATTAAATTTGAATATTCAATTAAATTTTACACGGAGAAGCCATTCAATCTTTTGTATATTGTATTTTTTCATATTTAAGGAAGCAACAAAGACTATTGCCTATTTCAGAGGCTTAGACAATGACGACCCGGTTGTTCAAAAAATAGTTCAAAATATGAAAGCGGAAGACGATTATTTTAAATCTTTACCTAATTTGACAATTGCCACTATTTGTAAGTGATTTAAGATGCGAAGAAAGAAAACTAAAACAGTACTTTTCTTATTATTAAAAATAACAGTAAAAAATATTCAACAGTAAAACATGTTTTAAAATTTGCAATAAAATAAACTAAAAAAATACATATGTATAATTTCTTCATTTTTATTTCTTTATTTCAGTGAGAGATAAATCATGGCGTCGGGGCTTTTTTCTAATTATGGGAATTTTTTTCTTTCATGCCCTAAATGGAGCATTCGCAATTCTCACATATGCATCAACTATTTTAATATCAACAGGAGTTAAATTTGAAATTAATCCAGAAACGCTAACATTGATCTTGCCTATTACAATGATAATTGGTTCTATGTCATTGGCCAGTATAGTTGAAAGGTGTGGACGAAAGGTAAACTTAGAAAGTTCTTTATTTTAGTCTCGTGACGAGGCTATATTATTATTAACATTATTAATAATAATATTATTATTATTAATGCGAACTTAGTAAAAATCATCATTGGTAATATCAGTACGTTTTTAATGTATGATAACTGTCTGCACTTGGTGTCTCTGATAATATTACCAGCGGCAGGAAGTTAAAAATCTGTAGCGAAGTCCCCTTTTTTCTTCACACATGTTCTGCCTCAAGCAGAAGAGACAGATATATAATATTTGAGTAGGAGTATATAGATTCCTAATTTCTCAACGTCCAGTGTTATGCGCTATTTACGACAAACTTCGTAAGTTTGGTAATTAGTGTATATAAAAGTATTAAAATACTTAAATATTTTTATAATTACAAAATATATATTTATTTCAGATTCTCTTGTGTGCGTCGCTTCTTATAACAGCAATTTCAATGATACTGATAGCAGTATTAACATTAATTCAAACGAATGGTATTGATATACCAGCGTGGTCGCCCATAACTGCTATGGTTGTAGTCGTCATCATGTACGGGGGTGGCGTGTCACCGCTGCCTTATATTATAATGACTGAAATGCTGAGTTTTCAGGTAAATCTGATTATTGCTGATTTTATGACATCAATAAACATTTATAATATTTTATTATTTCGATTGAAATATACTTAAAAAGTTATATAAATATTATGGAATATTTCATTGAAAATAACAACACGACAATATTCGGGATAGTTATGGATTGCAATTATGGATCCGTCTCGAAGCAATATATAAAAAATGTCCTTAAGATATGAGGATAAGATGTTGGGACATATTACTACGTACTCTTTGTTTATTTCTACAAAGATAAATTAATTTAACAGAAATAAATAATATATAATACTGGGTGTGACTGTAATTGTTGTAGATTATTATACGCTTGACTCCTACACTCTGAAATGAATTAAGATATTCCATTTCTCCACTCTCAATGCAGCAGTGGTGGTTTGACGCGGAAGATGGAGAATAGAGAAAGATACATACAATTTGAGGCTAGTCGTGGCGCAGCGGTACGAAGTGTGACTGTAAAACCAACTGGTTGTGGGTTTGATCCCCACTCGAGTAGATGAAATATTTACTTAAATTTATATTTCCATTTCTTCCCTCTGGTGACAAAGCTAAGCGCGGCGTTTAGTTCTGCCACTCAACACGCAACGCCTACAGGATTCGGCAAAAAGTGTGGAACGGAGTGTCTTAACACTAGTTTCCCTTTGCCTACCCTGATATGTGCGGGATACAGCGTGAAGCTGATTTTTTTTAATGTACAATAAATTCTTTCTGCATGCCTTGGTGTGAATTATTTTACATATTCTTTTCAGATTCGAGCAAAGGTTATGGGGATCATCCTCACATTCTCTTGGTGTTTCTCTTTTATACTAGTCACGATATACGCGCCAATGGTTAGTGCATTCGGACCAAGCGCTCCTTTTATATTTTATGCATTTATTAATTTATCTGGCGCTATTTACACTATTTTATTATTACCAGAAACAAAAGGTAAAAGCGAAGATGAAATTTACCAGATTTTGTCAAAAGGAGAAACTAAACGTAATGAAACAATGTAGTCTAGCTTAAACAATCGAATCTCAATGAATAAAAGCCAGCCTTTAACATAATACACACATATATATATATATATATATATATATATATATATATATATATAATCCTAATGATCAGAATATTTTTTTATGTAATATGCATAAGTAAGAAATGTTAATTCTTTTTATTTTAAACTTTATAATAAAATAATGAATCACCAAAACACATATATATTTCCTCAATCTCCTTCCTTCGACTGCTCCCAATACTAAAATTGAGGTCAAGACTAAAATTAATATAATTACTACAAATTTTGAGTTTATATTTTGTAATTATACAAAATAACTTGTGCATATAATTAGTTTAAGAATATTAAGGTTGACTAAAAAGATTTATTTATGCGTCGAATAAACTGTTTGTTATTTTTTTTCTGGTTCGTCGTAAAAAATAAAAATAACATAAAAATACTTTATAGAAACTATAGGTAATAGCGAAGATGAAATTTACCAGATATTATCAAAAGACCAAATTAAAAAAATTAAAACTTCGCAATTTAATAAAACTTCCATGAACTTAAGTCTGCATAATTGTTATAAACTACACATTTATGTACCTTACACATACTGTACATATTTTTATGTGATATGCAAAAATAAAAATACTAATTTATCTTTTATTCTTTATCTTTAATTACTATTGAACCTATTCCTCGACATTAATATTTCCACAAAGTTGTGTTACTGTAAATATAGTAATTTTATCACAGACTACAACTTTCCTTTATTTATTTTTTAATCTATTTATAACTTTTTAATCTATAATTATGACAGTAACAACTGTCATAATTAAATAAACGTCAAGCGTCAACCAACTGATAAAAAAGCAGCGGCGTAATCGTAAATCAAATATCTTATTATGAATTAAAAATAAAAATAACAATAGTTTTTAATAATTGAACACAATGGGTCTTTTATCAGATCCAGAGTATGGGTCACTAAAATGGGTAAAGATTTTAAAGAAAATTCATTCCCCTCTATGTTTTGTTTGTTACATCGCATCTATAGCTTGGTTCTTTATGTTAGCGAATAGAGAATTCAATAACGAGACTTATTTCTCTGAGAATGCTTTACTTCCTGGTTTAGTCACAAATGAGTTCAATGGGGAACATTCAGCTAATCAGTTTTACACGGAATTCTTGCAAGAACTTGAGGTAAATATAATTTTTGTCAACAAATATGTAGTATTGTTTATATTATGTTTTATAAAGTTATGTTGACAATTTAATTAAATTTTCTAGTGGTTGAAAGCGCTAATCATAGGAACTACTTGCTTTAGAATATTTTATGTTTGTTCGATGATTTAAAAGTGCTTGTTTTCATACAAAATATACAATGAAGCCAATGTGTTATCTATTTTTTCAAGCTAAAATTTTTCCTCCTATATACAAATATAATAACAAACTTAACTTTTAAATCCTGTGTATACACAGCTTTAAATTATTTCCTTTTGGCTTACGGAGATTTAGTTAAAGTTACAGCAAGTTAATATTAAATTTTAGGAGAAATATGATGAAACAGAAGAGATGCCTATACCATGGTTGGTCGGTAAAATGTCACAGCTGCATTTAGAAGTTTACACTCATAACTTCACATTGAATTATCCTCTTGGGCAGGGACAGGTGAGATTGTATGGATTTAGAAAACATTTAGTTTTTATAGGTAATTTTATTAAAGCCTAGTCAAAGCAAGATATCCTTGAACTTACTTTTTCATTAATATGTATGTATGAATGTATGTAGTAGAAATGTGCCAAACAAGCACTGCTCAAGACTTTGATGGAAATTAGGAATTGGAAGTGTCAGAATAGAAAAAGAGTATCTTAACGCGATGTACCCAGGTTCTCTCTGCCTATCTTGCTATGTGCAAGTTATAAGTTTAAATTTAAAAAATTGTGGGCAGTAGATCAATGTTCTTATTTTATAATAATACTAACAAAAAAAATTATCTAAAATAGATATTTAAATGTAATATAACTTATTTTATCTTTATCTAAATAGACATTATGGTTATTTATTAAAAAAAAATATTATTTAAATAAAAATAAAGTTTATTTGTGGGGACTAGCTTAAATAGCAATTTCTACAATAAAAAGTAAATGTATTTGGAAAGTTAATTTTGATTGTGACTTCATAGCTTATAAAAGTTGATATTGTGTTTAGATGATGTCGTGATGTGAATATATTTTAATTATTGGTATGTATGTGTGTTACATTTATTTGCAATAGATATAATTCTCAAGAGAACTTTCTTAAGAGTGTATATAAAAAAATACATGAAACAATCTTGTTAAGGAACTATTAATTATATTTTATGAATTAAACTTTAAGTTTTACTCAAAACAAATGAATTGTATGCATTTTTATGAAAACATTTCAACTATGGAAAAAAAAAGTTACATAATTGTATATCCTTTTCTCGCCATGTTTTGTATTACTATTTTTATATTAATATATAATCAAATATGGCTTAATTTATATGGTACATATCATTAGGATATCAAAGACCTAAATTCGAAAAGAGAAAAATTCAGATGCCACCATCATAGTACAAAGTAACCACTAAATAATATAATATTCTATATTGCGTTATGTAAAACAGCTATTAAAGTATTGCATATAATATATGAAGGAATCCTTTAGTACAACTAATTTCTCAATTATTATTAATACAATATCGATAATAATGTTGCATAATAGAGTATTTTTGAACCTTTTAAATACATTTTTGCCGATATGATAATAGGTGAAAAAATAGACTAGTTTTTAATTTGAGATTCCTAAAAAATTATATCATTGCATGCATTATAATAACCATTGGTATCTATTAAACTAAAAAATACTGTTAATAATATTCTCATTTATATAAATATAAATGTTCAGATTAGACCTCTCCATTCTCTGCCTTCCCTGAATACATCATGTTCTGAGCCTTTGAATTGTGAAACTCAACAACACACTCTCTTGATTAATTTTTTAGGTATGGGTTTGAAATATTTTACCCTATATGCTGCTTCCGTAAAACTACCCTGTATATAAAATAAATATTAATGTCATTACATTAATTATTATGTAATCTATGACATTAACTCTCTCCAAATCTTACAGATCTACAAAGGTACTAACATCTACGGTATACTAAGAGCTCCTCGCACATCCTCTCTGGAAGCGATAGTTGTTACTGCCCCATATAGATCTCTTTCCAACCACCAAAAGGGGACAGCGGCCGGAATAGCATTGATGCTAGCCTTCGCTCAGTTTGCTAGGCGTAAGTGACTGTGTTTTACTTTATATTTTTAGTAATAGTGGGAACCCAGTATTAAGAAACTCCATTCCCCACTTTCCTCTAAATTCTAGAGGCATTGCGTGTTGAGTGGCGGAGCTCGACGCCGCGCTTTGCCTCGACATCAGAGCGAAGAAATAGAAATATAAATTTCATTTCATCAAGTTGAGATCAAAACCATAACCACTTTGTGCCCCTGCACCATGACCACTATACATATTCTTATAGTCCAAACGAGCGAAGCAGCGCGGGTCCGCTAGTATATATTATAATTAAATATATATTTAATTTTTTTCAGCACAAAAATACTGGGCCAAAGACATAATATTTCTAATAACTGAACACGAACAGCTAGGAATGCAGGCCTGGTTAGAAGCCTATCACGGCTTACCGTCGTCAAACTTCTACACATCTCTAGGAAACTTCTACAAGCCTGGTAGTCTTGGTGGTTTCGAGAAGTTTTCTAAGGTAAGAAGAGTGTGAAATATTTTATCACTAGATTTCTTTTTTTTAATGTTTACAGTACCGTCGACGAGTCATGGCCGCTTTGATGTTACATTTTCAAAATTTTGCGCGTTATACACTCACATAAAAATCACATATACAGTTAATATCAAGGCGGCCATTACTGATTCACCGTACTGTATTCACTTAAGTAGCTTCAGCATAAGCACAGGAAACCTACTAGTGTTTAGACTAGACTAGACTAGTTTGTGATATTTTTATCGAATTTTTGAGGCATTGCCTGTTGAGAGGCGGTATTCAACGGCGTTTGAACGGCGTGGTTTCCTACCAGAGCGAAGAAATAAAAATATTAATAAATAATAATTGATTTAATAACAAAGTGTGCATGCAAAATCGACTAGTTGTGGGTTCCATCTCCACTCGAGGAGACGCGAATCCCGAATTCTAGAGGCATTGCGCGTTGTTGACTCAATGCGCAATGCGTCTAGAACTCGGCGGAAAGAGGGGAACGGGGTTATTCAATACTAGGTTCCTTCTGCCTACCTTGCTGTGTGTAGGATACAGCGTGAAGCTAATTATAAGAAGTAATTTGTGATATTTTTATTTTGGATAAATATTTGAAACTTTGAAAAAAAAAATGGAAATGCTTATATAATATTTTATAAATAATTATTTCCTCCGAGTGAGAATCGAACCCACAACTGTCGCGATAAAATATAGAATTTCAATTAGCTTCTTACATTTTTTCTCAAGGTGTTCGATTGGATGCACGATCACAACAAGTGCTTAGACCCTGGAACATTGAAAGGCAGATCTGGATCCATACAGGCTGCTATAAATTTGGAATTTCATACGCCTAAGTTTAGTAAGTACTTTTATTAGAAGGTAGCAGGTTCGATTTGTTGGTGCAATTTTTTTACAGTTTCACGTTTTATCTCCTAATACAAATAGTTACAGCTAGAAGAAAAAAAAACAAAACTATTTGGCATATGTGTTATCTGAAATTGAATATTTATCCAGTAATTGCCATTTTAAATTTAAAAAAAAATTGTAATACTAATATTTCAAATTTATTAATTTTATTTAGTCTTTTTTTCTGGTTCTCTTTAGAAAAAGGAAGCAATTTAAAATAATTTCTTATCAATACTTCTTACATACATTGTATTACGTATTTTAATATTTTTATTTATTACAGAGTACATTGAAGTCAAGGTGGAAGGTCTAAATGGGCAATTACCTAATTTAGATTTAGTAAATTTAGTACATAAACTGTGTGTAAAATCTGGTATACACCACTCTTATAAAAATAGGTATGTGTGTTCGATTTCTCTTAAGATTATTTTTAGATCTACGCTGTATCCCACAGATGGTAGGGTGGGCAGAGGGAACCTCAGAAGAGAAAAAGAAGAAAAAGAAGCGGAAGCGTATTCCGCCAAATTATCGAGGAATGTTAAATAGTAGAAGTTAACGCTTTCAGAGCGAGCAAATAAAAATATTAAGTATTTCACTCCACTGAGTAAGAAATCGAACGCGCAACTGTTGCGATTTCAATCACAATTGAGGTATTTAATATAATTTAAAAAAAAAATTAAAAATGTGAATATTGAACACTGAAATAAGTATTTTTATAGATAGTAACAAAATTATTAATATTATTATACTATTCTATTTCAGCTATTCCTGGATTCGAACACGTAACAAAATGGATGAATGGGTGAACAGTATATGGACTATGCTTGGTATGGTGTCCACTCAATTGGCGGGGGTAAGATTATGTTTATTTATTTTTAATTTTTTAAACTTCACGCTGTATCTCGCTCATAGAAGAGTAGGTAGAGGGAACCTGGGATGTTAGTGTTACAACACTTCCGTTGCCGTTGAGTGGCGGAACTCAGAGCGAGTGAATGAAAGTAGTCAATATTTCATTTACTTGAGTGGGAATCGAACCCACAACTTATCGTGTTTACAGATATACGCTGGTGCTCCTGTGCCACGACTGGTCTCTTCATTTTACATTCTTGTAAAAAAAAAACAAAATTTGAGGCCGTCGTTGCACAGTGACATACGACTTTTGTGGGTCAGATTCCAGTGGAAATGGATTCGATATTGGGGTAATAAAATATAAATAATTTTGTTTCGCCTGATTGCCTCTACTACTCAACACGCAGTCTTACGCAGAAAATTGAGCGGTGCAAGGTAACAGGAGTCTCTTAACACTAAGTTCTCTTCCCAGTTACCCATTTATTAGTCCATTTTCCCATTTCATGTCATTTATTTATATTTCTTACCACTTATCACTATTACTATTAATTTCCAGGTACCAAACGGCAACCATGGTCTGTTCCACCGTTACGGAATCGAGGCCGTGACCCTCGAAGGTAGAGACGCGGACGACCCCTCAGGTCGACCTCCAAGAATACATTCCCTGTCACCAGCTAACTTCTACCGTCTTGGCATTACTTTGGAAAGTATCCTCCGTTCATTGAATAACCTGTTAGAACGATTTCATCAGAGTTATTTCTTTTATATGCTGGCTGCTACCAATAGGTTTATTTCTATAGGTGAGTTTGTATGTAAATTGATATCTTTAGGTAAACGTGTACGAAAATCGATTTCGACAGGTGAATTTGTACGTAAGTTGATTTTCATTGATAAGTTTGTACGTACATAGATTTCTATGGGTAAGCTCGTTTTGTCGGCCAAGACGAAAAACGGCATTGAACGGCAAAGCGCAACGCCTCGAGAATTCGTCGGAAAATGGGAAAAGCGCGAGATAAGGCGTGGATAACTATAGCCTCCCACGAAAAAACAAGGAACTTATCACTTTTCTTAAAACTGAAAGCTTTTTTTTACATTAAATGATTATATTTCAGGTCAATATATGCCTTCATTATGTCTTTTATGTGACGCCATGTTGATACGAGCTTTATCTTTATGGGTTACTCTACAAAAGGAATCGGACGAACAAACAGAAAAAAAAGAAGATAAACAAGAAGAAGAAATAATAGAAAAGGAAGAATTAAAAGAAAAAGAAGAAGTAGAATCAATAAAAGAAGAAGCATTAAAAGAAAACGAAAAGTTAAAAGATAGTACGGTATTAAAGAAAAGGAATGAAGTGAATGATTCAGAATTAAGCCTGAGTGTAGTGAATATTGGTGGTAATTATTTGATAGTGCACTTGTTGGGATACGCCGTAATGAATTCACCGTTGATTTTTAGTCAAATTGGTAAGTGCTTTTATACTCTGAAAATATATATTTTATATAGTATATAAAATATATACCTAAATATATATATTTTGAAATTTTCTCTTTAATTTTATATTTTTATATATGTATTAATTATGATATACTTATTTTTTTCATAAATTTATAATAAAATGCCGCTGTAGATCAGGGTTGTGGGTTCGATTTCCATTAGGAGTAATAAATGATTTAATATTTAGATTTCCTAGCTTTGTTAGACAAACATGATGCTGAGTTTCGCCCACTCAACGCGTAACATAGGACAACAGTACATAGGGAATTGAGCATGTCTATATTATATTATCTCATATGCGAGATACAGCGTGAAGCTAAAATGCCGTTGTTTTTCTTTTACAGGTGCGAAATATTTCAATTTACCGTCAGAACAATCAGTATTCTATTTCCTTATAGCCTCTTGCTTATTACTGACTATCTTAACCCCTTATCTACGTATAGCCGGTTCAAATCCAACATATGAAGAACTATCAGTTATGAATATATTAGTGTTGATAGAACTAGCGACCGCTTGTCTGTCCATCGGTATGCATAATTTTCCTTTAGGATTGTGCCTTGGTGTCTTTTATACGCCACTGGCTTTGATGACTGCGGTTGTGGGTACAAATCTAAGTAGGAAGAGGTGAGGTATATATTTTTTTTATAATTCTATTTATTATTTTAGGTTCACGCTGTATCCCGCATATAACAGAATAGGCAGAGAACTTAGTGCTAAGACACTTCGTTCTTGCAAACCTAACGCTGCATTTTTGAGACATTAAGTGTTGAGTGGCGGAATTCATCGTCACGGTTTGTTCTGTTACTAGAGCAAGGAAATGAAAATATTATTTCATTTCTCCGAGTTGGAATCGAACCCACAAGCGTCGCGTTTACCGTAACAAGCTGTGTCGCTGCTACAATTAATTCCTTTCAATTTTATATTTTATATAAGTTGCCTTTGAATATAATATAATGATGTTACTATTTAACATTAAGTATTAATAATTAAATCAGCTTCACGCTGTATCCCGCACACAGTATGGTAGGCAGAGGGAACCTAGTGTTAAGACACGTCGTTCCCCACTTACTGTCGAATTCTGAAGGCATTACGTTTTGAGTGGCAGAACTGAACGCCGCGTTTGGCTTCAACACCAGAGCGAAGAAATGGAAATATAAATTTAAGTAAATGGTTTAATAATTAATATTATATATTATTTAAATTTATTGTATATTTTATTTTTCAGCAAAATAACCCTCTTTCTCAAAAAACTTCTATGTATCATGCTCCATCCCCTATTACTAGTAATTATATGTCTCATCATATATTCGCGGGTTCTGTTCCCGGAGGAGGCATTTTTGTCGATGGTCTCGCGAGGAAGGGATGCCGCGATGCAAGCGTTGATGTTCTCTATAGTCGATTCTATGGTACGTATTCTATTAAACCTATGAGTGTGAAAGTTTTTATTATATCTTTTGAAAAGTGTTATTCCACACTTAATAAAAAAAAATACTTTTAGAACCCCATATACTAGGCAGAGGGAACCTGGGAACTTAACACTCTGTTCTCATTACGACACTTCCCTTCCTCATTGGAGAGGAGTGCAAGTTGAGTGGTGGAACTCAACGCGCTTTACCTCGTCACCAGAGCGACAAACGCTACGGTCTTTCTTTATATTTACCAAATAATTTCCATAAATTATAATAATTCCTAATGTTATGTTTTTCTTTCAGATTTACGGCAATTGGTTATTTAATGTAGCGGCAACAATAATACTACCAACTTGGATACTATTCTGGCAAATACTGTGTAATAGAGTTGCCATTTAAATAAATTATTTTATTCTTTTGTTCGATGGGTCGTGTTTAATTTGGTATTGCCATCCCAAAGATTTTCAATAAAATATTTAATAAAAATAGATTTTTATTTATTTTTTATCCTAACTCATTTGAAATATTTAAACGCCCATATTCAAAAACTGTAGGCTGCTTATTGTTTGCCCTGAGTTGATTATTTTTAGGTATTTATAAGTTTATTGCACTTATAATAAGTATCGTTGGACGCATTTAAGTTATATGATTGCTTGTATTGCACACTCTGTTTTCTCAGAAACAAAGATAAATTAAAATAAAATAGAATTTAATTCTACTAAAATTCTCTGGGAAGGAATTTGGCTTTGGAAATG
>DWAP01002580.1:0-13238 GCA_018230625.1 Heliconius eleuchia | reverse complement strand
TCATTTACACTGATCTTGCATTCCGTCCTTTCTTCATCTCTTTCAAAAATCAGAAACTTTGTCTTATTCGCATTGACATCGCATTGTAGAAATAGTTTGTGACGTTTATTTTAGTTCCTAAGAAAGTTCATCGAAATACATATACTGTTTTGGTTAATACATATCGATTCCAAAGCAACTAGTCATATGAAATACCTCGGAGGCAGCCCGGTGTTGGGCTCCTCGTCGATGTAGGTGTGCAGGCGCGGCGAGGCGCGCTGGTCGTCGGGCGCGAGGCACGCGTCGGCGAGGCACTCGTACACGCACCAGATCGCCTCCAGCGTCCAGCCCGTCCAGCACCGGCTGTCTGCGGCGTTGTTGGCAGTGTTATGTATCATAAACGATAAATCTACTTCACGCTAAATCTAGTGAACGGATTTACATGAAACTTTATAATTATACATCAGAATGACACATAGATTACAATTTATACTATGTACAAAAATTACACAATTTTCCAATAATTTTAAGTGCCGCTAAAGTCACTTTTGGGTTGCTACTGTATTTTTATGTACTCTGAAGCGTTCTTTCCCTATTTATGATTATTTTCTTCATGAGTTTAAAATGCTTAGAGGTACATAAATCTAACTTTAATCAAGGCGACCACGACTAGCCAATCATACTATACGTAACATAAACTCCGTTCACTACACACCATCCAATTTTCGAGATGTACCGTATCAATTGGCGAAACTCATCACCACACTGCCTTATTACCAGAGTCAAAAAAAAATAACTAAATAGATTAATAATAATCAATAGTAGATCATCAACTCACCTCTACCTATACACCTCTGCGAATGCGACAAGGCACAAGTGTTGCCAGCGCTGAGGCAAGCCCCGGCATCCATATGAGCACAAACTAGAGATATTTTGGCGCGGTCACATTGTCCCACACAAGAGTCGCTGGCACAGCTGGGAACCGAACTTGCACTTGAACTGCTGGAGGCTTCGCCACCTCCCGTTTCTTGCCAGCGCTGTTGGGCTACTTCCTGTGGAATTATATGTACATTTATATTATGATCATATATTCGTTACATGTTTATGTTATGCGGCGTTAAATCGACACTCAACACGAAATGCGTCCAGAATTCAACGGAAGATTAGAAATGTAAGAAAGAAAAGAATACGGAGTGTCTTAACATTAGGTCCCCAGGATCCCCCTGCCTACCCTGCTATGTGCATGGCACAGCGTACGGTACAAACCTGCCGATGCCTCATGGCCCTCGCCGCGGCCACAGCCAGGCGCAGCGCGGCGGGCGCGCGCCCGTGCGCCCGCAGCGCCTCGATGCGCGCCCCCACCACCGGCAGGTGCTCTGCGAAGCAAATGAGAATAACGTTTGAAAGAGAACTGAGATAGCTTGAGTAGTAAATAAATTCATGTATATTAAAGTAGTAAATGAATACCTTTTTACCGAATTCTCGAGACATAACCTGTTCTAGTGAGCGTATGTATGAATGATTGACTGTATCGAATGAGCGAATGTATGAAGGATCAGTTTACAAACGTATAGACTACTCACCATGCCACAGAGGTTGACCAATCTCATTAAACTTGGGGTAGGGCTGCAAGGAGGCGGTGGCGCTGGAGGCGCCCGGCTTGTCCAGCTTCTCCGGGTCGCAGAACTCGTCCGAGCTCAGTATGTTCTTGAGGTGCTCGTTCTCCCACGAAATGTCCACTGCGTCTAACGCTCTGTAATATAAAACATTGTTTTAGAATATACGTATTATATTACGAATTTCGTATAAAATTAATAAGCACCTTTACATATTATACTAATTCGTAGGATAAGTAGAAATAACCTACTGTTTAAGCCACTGGAGGCAAATTTTCAAGATCTTAATTTAAAAATATCATTTTAAATTTAGCACAATTATAATCTATCTCTTGATAATAGAAACATTAATTAACTATCTCGCAATAATTACATAAAAACATACATAGATTTACATATAGATAATATTCATAAATACACATGTATACGTACATTTGTGTTTATTTTATAACAATTTAAATACTTAAAGGTCTAAATGAAACTAAAAATTATACATTGTTCAATTTTATCTGAATTAGGTATTAAACGTAAAATTATTAAGCTTACTTGTGAAATACAGTTCTAGGTGTTAATGGCGCTGACCTATGGTTCAGTAACCGTAGTCTTTTACTTGCTCTCCTGTATTCCCGTTCATAGCTAAAAATTTAACAATAAAATATTTTTTTAGAAAGATATTAAAATTTTAACCTAGCGGGACTTGAACCCACGACGCTTCGAAACTGTTCGTCAGAAATTAAGTGATACGTTCTTATCGAACTACGTTATAATTCTTATACATATTAGTTACAACATATTTTTTGTTTATATTTATAAAAATATACTGTTTAAGAAAAACGATTAGAAACATAGAATCAGATAAATTGTAAAAAAAAAAACAATTATCTCACTTATTAGGCCTAGATTCTTCATCAGAACTTTCGGAGTGTGAATGCATTTCTCGCCTTTGTCTTTCTCTATGTCTGAAAATATCGTAAATTGCATTAATATAAATAAAAAAAAACCATATAAAAATATTATCTAAAGTAATAAAAATATATAAACTTAAATAGAAATAATTAATTTATTATTATAGGTAATAATAATTTTATTACTAAATGTATTAAAAAAGAAGTACCTATACATAAATAAATTCATATAAGATATATTACTAAAGTAAAAGAATAAAATAAATGCATCTAAATGTATAAGCAAACACTGGCACCACTGGTAAACCTCACGTGTAAACGTGACGGTTATGGGTTCGGATCCCGCTCGGATAAATAAATTATTTTATTTTTTCATTTTCTCATAGCAAGTCCTCGAGATTTTGGCGGAGTCTCTTAGCACTTGTTACCTTCTGCCTTATTCTAATTTACGGGATACAGCGTGTAGCAAAAACCATTATTATTTTATATTCACCTATCTCTTTCTTCCCTCTCCCGCAATCGTTCTCTATCCCTCTCTTCTCTGTCGCGATGCCGCTCTCTGTCCCTGTCTCTGTGATCTCTGTCACGATCCCTTTCGTTTCTTTCCCGTTCTCTTGCGTACTGTGATAGAGATTTTCAAGTTAGAAAAGGTGAATAAAATTATATAGATAGTAAATATAATGTCGTCATGGAGTGGGACAGCGTGTGGCTAAACACGAAGGTTGTAGATTCTATTCTCACTCGGGAGAATGAATTACTTATTATTTTCATTACCTTACTCTGGTAACAAGAGAATTGAGTACCTTTTTGAAGAAAAAAAAAACTTTGCCTAATAACAGATACATACTAAAGAGTAACTAATAATATAACAACAAATAAAATTAATTCTTTATTTGCAATCTGTACTACTCACCAAAGGAAACGATCTATAATCAGGATCTTCCGTCGGACATACTTCGACCGCCGACCACTTGTCCAACAAATGCCTCCACTGCATCCTGTGGTGTTTGTTGCTGCCGGGGTCCAGCACTATGCTGACCCACAAAGCGCCGAGCTGTTCCCATAACTGCCTACACTTCTCCGTCATTGGTGTGTTTTGGTTCCTCCACAGCAATAATCGAGGATCGGATAGGAATTGTTCAGTCATTAACATTAGCATTCTTGGACCGTTTGAATCTTGTGCTCTTAACATTTCTCGTACCTAAAACAGAATATATTTTATTTGTTGTGCTATTAGTGACAGTCGTGTGGTCATTTCGTTATCAAGATCATTTATATTTATAATATTGTCTCAAATATTTATAAACAACCAAAACTCTCTTTGCTTACAGGCAATGGTAGTAAATAATAAATTGTCGTTTAAGTGGTCATGTTCTTGATATTTCTATAGAATTTTTTTTTTAACACTTACCTTAGAAAATAATGAATTTAGTTGTTTATTGGCATTATAATAAGTTCCCTGTAATAAGTACGCCCGCACTTGCTCACAGACCTAAAATCAAAATAAAATTAGATTTACACAATATTGTTATAAGGATTTTTCTAAAATATAATTATAAGGAGGATTCCGATTGATTAAACAGTAGTCAAGAAATTCTCAAATCTTGATTAAAACGTTAATTGTAAATTGTAAATATCATTGTGGTGCAGTGTGACAAATGTCTGGCTGCAAAATCTTTTGTTGGTTTGCGAATTTAATACGACTCGGTGAGGCTGAAATATCTTCATTTCTACTCTTTGGTAGCGCAGCGTTGAAATCCGCAATGCTAAACACAATGTGCTGAAAATTAAACTGAAATTGTGAAACAGAGTGTCTCTACTTTAAGTTCATCGTGCTACATACAGAAAAACCGTGACAGTTTTACATAAATACAATAAATAAATAAATAATGATATAATTCTTGTCTTTCATTATAAATAATGAAAGACAAGAATTAAGCTTCACGCTGTATCCCGCACACTACAGGGTAGGCAGAGGGAACCTACTGTTACCTAAGACACTCCGTTCCCCATTTTTTACCGTATTCTGATGGCATTGCGTGTTGAGTGGCAGAACTCAATGCCGCGCTTTGCCTCTATACCAGAGCGAAGAAATAGAAATATAAATTTAAATAAATATTTCTTTCCTCGAGTGGGGATCATATCCACAACCATCGCGTTACAGTCACACTCTTGTGCCCCTGGGCCACGACGGCCTCAAAAAAACGGATTTGATTTATTTATTTTACAAGACTTCACCTGCTGCTCATCCAAGTGCCAAGCATGATGCGCATCTGGCGGAGGACCAGCAGTAGGATCCGGAGCTCCGCAGATCCTGTTGATCGCAGACCTAGCTTGCAGGACCTCGTCAGCTAAGCGTTGGGCGGTAGGCAGAACTTCTGTATGGTGCTCCGCTATGAGATATTGCACGAACTTCTGTAGCTGCTGCCTGTCCATTTGGAGGAGGGTTTCTGGAAATTATATTAAGTTATTATTTATTTGTTTTAAGATAATATTAAATGAGATGTGCAGGGACACGAGCGTGCGACTCTAAAGAGGACAGGTTGTGGGGAAGATTCCCACTCGAGGATATATGTCATATTTTCGCTTCTTCGCTATGATGTCGAGACATAAACGTGGCGTTAAGTTCCGCCACACAATACAAAGCCTTCAGAATTCAGGGGAAAGTGACTGACCCTAGGTTCCCTATGCCCTGCTATGTAACCTGAAAAGCTGTTTTTCTTATGTAGCAGGTTTAAATTCTAATAATGACAATATAAATATTAGTCTAATAACCTCTTGAGGAAAGGATAGGGGATAGGGTATAGTTATCTTTAATTTATATCAAATCGTTATCGCTTAACGTTAAAAAAACGTTACTCAGTCAAATTCTAAGTTTAACCTATACCTACAAAAGAAATTATTTTTTTAAAAAAATTCTAAAAAAACATTTTTTCTATACAGATATTACAACCATTATATAAGGATTCTATACAAGTAGGATAAACGTATCCTTCTCCATACACTAAATAAGGTGCCGTGCGTGTTAAATTTCATTATGATTGATCGAGGCGCTGAGGCTCCAAGAGGTAAAGCACCAAACAATATTGAAATATTAAATATGGTGTCGTGTACATTTATAGAATTTTGATACGGAGATCGATTTTGAATATTTTATGTTACAGTAAAATGTTGGTTAGGTAACGTTTTTCTATAGTTTTTTTTGTATTTGAACATCTCATCCCATTATTTTTCATATTTCCAATAAGACAAAGCGCGGCGTTGAGTACCGTCAATCAAAAAGCAATTCGGATACAACGTGAACCTCATAAAACTCTGCCTACCCTCCAAAATACACAAAAATAGAAAAACACACACACACAATACCTGATATAGGTACCCGTAACCGCACCGAATCCGCATTCCGTATGCGGTACAGCGCGAGCGCCACCACGTGCTGGCACCAGAATATGTCCCGCGCCTCGCAGCTGCACGTCACGCCTGTTATCTTGCATCTGGAATGGAGAACAGATAAGAAATGTTAGTTTTTTTTATTTGGGGAACCTCATTTTTATAATCTGTATGTAGTATCTATGTTAAGAGAAGATTGCTTTTTATTAACATGTACGATATTAAAAATAAATATATTAATATAGGAGGACAGTCGTGGCGCTGGGGCACAAGCGGGCACAAGGCCTGTTCTTATGCGTGATATAGTAAATTTATAAAATAATGATTTGACCGGAACTATATTCTTGAGTCAGTGTACTAAAATACAAAGGTAAAACTGTATCGAAATTGGTTATTAGGTTGTTTCGCAAGCGCAGACAAAAATAATGAAAAAAAATTGGAATCTATTCTATACATCGATAAATGAACGCAATAATAGTTATTATTTCTCGTTTTCTGGTTTCTATTATTTCTATATATCTTTCATGTAGGTACAGACATTGAGTATTCTGTGAGTCTATATTTTTAATTTACACAGACTTACATAACTAGATAAAAAGAAAATGGCGTCCTTTATCTTCTTTCCTTAAAATGACACTTCCTTATAATTCCTCTAGAATACAAAAAAATCCCATAAGTCTTAGAGTTATTTTCTTTACATTGCCAAACTGAATATATTATTTATCTATGTAGTACATTTGTTCCAAGTATCTATTGAACAACAAAATTCTTTAACGTAAACCTTTCAACAATGATCCATTGCAATTTCGACAATCCCCTGTAATTTATTTTTTATAAGTAACTCTATAGGTCTATAAATGCTGCGCCTGCGCAATTTGTATAAAGTGACACTTGGTACAAAGGGCTCAGGTAGAAACTTGCTGCAGTCTTTTTATATTTCATTTCGTTTTAACAATTGTAACTAGGTTTTAAATTTCTTTGTATTGTGAAAGTGTTCTGGGATCTATCATTTATAAAAATATTTTGGGGTTAAGTTCAAAGCAATTGAAGTATCGGCTTCAATAGAATTCTATTTATAACAGTGGTTTATTCAAATATACATTCTATTCAAGTTTTAGTAAGCATTAAACATATTTTTTTCAGTTTCACGCTGTATCCCACACATACAACGTTGACAGGTTCAGGGAACCTAGTGTTAATATTAAGGTACTTGTTCTCTCTTTCCACCCAACTTTCATTGCGAAATTGCGTGTTGAGTGGCAGAACTGAACGACGTCTGTCTCGTGACCAGAATGAAGAAATGAAAATAATTTAATGCCAAGAGAGGAAATCGAACCTACAACCATACAACCATTGCGCTTACAGTCACATGCCGCCGCACTGCGACGGCCTCGCAACAAAACTACAAACAAAAACTGTTGAATTTTTATTGTCATTTTAGAAAGTCGTAATTCCCTACTTTATCATTCAACACGAGGTTCGTGGTTTGCCTTTTATGGAAGTTACATATTTTTTGTTCTTTTAAATCTCACTTCTGTTTTGTCGCTTTTTATTAGGATAAAAATTACAGCATTATCGCCATTTGTGTATAAATGACGTCACGACTGTCGAGGGCAATCAAACTGGCAAAATTTGTATCAGATACTTAATCTTTGTATTTTAATATTGAGATTTTTTACTATTTAAACTTTATAAATAAATTATTATAAATGCTTTATTGTTTCGAATATTTACCTGTCAAATGAGACTGTAACCCTGTATAACCTTTCAGGTTCGGAGCACGGCGGCACCGCGGCCGGCGCACGCACCACTCCGCTTAGGTGAAAACCTGAAAAATGGAAAATAAAATTATTATTATAAAAATACAATAATAGTTGTAAATTTATGTTGTGGTCGATATAAAAAAAACCTAGACATAAACACTACTGTGTCGCAATCGATGTTTCTTACAAATTATAAACGAAATAAAAAGCTTGTTTTATTTTTTGACTGGGTTGGACTGTTGGCCCAAACATCTTTACAACGTCACCGGATTCATGGAGGCCGAGCTAAAAAAAATCTCTGATCTTGGTCAATTAAGTCCACCAGTGACTAAACGTATGTAAGTGGATAAAATGTGGAGAGTGGACTGAGCTATCTGGAACTTTACAATCCACAAAAGGAGGTTTTTTTTTTGTAAAGAAAACCCTTTTCGATTTAAAAAATTGAAATTAAGGAGTTAGTTTCAAAATAACCACGTACATGCACCCTCAAATAAATCTTTTTGCCCGTACTTCTATTGTTAGTTAAGATTAAGTAGTTACGTTTAAACGTATATATTATTATATAAAGTAAATATTGCGTAAAGATTTTGTATTAAACTGTAAAGATTTTGTATTAAATTGTTGTATTTTTAGTTAATATTGTAGTTATATTTATATCCACAAATGTATGTGTTATGGAAGAGCGAGGCCTCCTCACACTAGTACTAGTGTCTTACTAGTAACTTACTAGGTTGGTCTCATTACTTCACATATAGCTAAAGAAAATTTCAAACTGAAATAAATATATTTTTATTTTATTTGATTTTTTTAAATAAACGTAATCTTGTATCCACGCTCTGATTCTAGGACATTATATTACAATAACAATACAATCGATTGTAAATTTTAAAGGTCGTTTTCACTACATAAATAAAAACTTCAGATTATGAAGCAATATAAAAAGATGTAGACTGTGTAAAGCGATTAAGATCACCTTTTATTAACGTATTTATAGTATAGACTAAGTAAATTAAGTTACATGTTTACATTCACTTAAATATCTTTCATTAAGGAGAGTAGAGGAGAGTAAATAGAGAAAATATGTTCTTCATTTTTGAGTTATTTGAAAAGTAGTATGGATGCAATGTTATCTAGCTAAATCACAGAAATATTAATATACAGTTCAGTTCAGTTCATTAATTCTTTAATTATAGCGCTTCCAAGTGTACTTTAGTTGGGAACGTATAACTGCCAATAACATGTTGAATAGAGAGAACGAGAAAAAAATATATACATATGTAATTAATATTTCCCATATTAGGATTTTACCCCAAATCAAACACGTTCAACTACTTGCCCAACCCAACTGTGCCATAATACCTTTTTTTAATTATTTTTTTTAATCACTTAATTTTATACGTCTTGACTGTAGTACCAGTTACTTGATTATATTGATCGATATCGACTAAGTCGATTACGATACTGATTGTAAAAAGTAACTTATGTGTTGCTTAAGAATTTCCACACGATAGTCTACTTATATTTGATAGTAAGAACAATAAAAAATATTGTAAATCGATATTAAATTGATATTGATATTAATTATCGATATCATTTTCTTGGGAATTTTAATATCTTTAGCTAATGAAAAAAATATAAACGAGCAAAAAAAATACGTTATCTGTGTTTTACAAATCCTTAATCGTGACTTCCATCGATAGTGTAAATTGAAATATCTATCTGGCACGTCTTGAACTTGTAAATCAAACGAAAATTTCTTATTGTGTACATTTGTTTATCTTTAAAGAAAAAAACCGTACTGGCAGACGACAGTACTGCCTTCTTAAAAACAGTGTTTTATGTTCACAGTGTGTCACTGCGTATTAAGTAACGGAAATCAACGCCGCGCTTTCCTCGGCACCAGAGCGAAGAAATGAGAGCGAAAATACATACATATGATTTCCTCGAATAGGAATCGAACCCACAACCTATCGCGTTTACAATCACACTTTGTGCCACGACTCATATCTATTTACATCCTTTATAGTTGAAAAATTAAAATAGAAAAGCCGCGTGTCAAAGCCAGGCCACGCGCATTGTTTAACATAACAAAAGCGTATATCCAATTATAAAATACATATTTAGTAAATAAGTCGTAAAAATGCAGCAGTTTACAAAATATTCGTCTACAATTCAAGAGTTAACGATGTATACTAAAAATTATGAGCCAATCATGCCTGTATCCTGTTGGCTGTTATTGAATTCTAAACTTGGGCGCAAATGTTTGGGGACAGAGAAATTATTTAGAGCCATTATATTTTATATGGCTGTTGGCACATGTCACGACTTATTTCTAATAAAATGTGACTATATTATTGTATATAATAGTATCTACTACATAAAATTTTACTCTTTTAGTGTTATAAATTAAACGATTAAAGAAAATGTTGTCATAAAATTAATAATTTCATTCGACACAATTGTGTATTTAAATTTAAAATAGTCTTACCTATATATAATAAGCAATAAAACACACCAATATAAAAATAATAATGTGTACAATAACAACAAAATATTATACATACCAAATTATATAATAAATAACAAAATAAAATATTATACATACATATAAAATATACAATTTGATGCTATGGACGCCATCTTGGATTTTTATTAGCGAAATTGTATTTTTTACAGATACAGGTAAAAAATTCGACTATATTTTTTGTGTAATAATAGCTGTCATAAAATATATATTTTTTATTTACATAATATGTACCTACATTACATTAGGAACTAAATAAAACGGTGACTAAATATATTTATGCAAGATTATAATATTATTATCACATTATGTGTCACATGTTCTACGAATTTATATGTTCAAAGTTTGTTGAGCAGTACTTGACATTGCTAAGTGCAGCTGTCATATTGTTTTTTTTTTATAATTAAGCATAAAATAAATGCAATACTTTATTATTCCTGACATTGAACAATAACAACTCAATCAACTTTTTTATTTTTATTAATATTATCGCTTTATTATTATTATTGAATTACCTTCATTAGTGTTTGCTGAACACAATTTTTGCAATTAATTTTCTTATGTTTATATTTTATAGTCAATATAAACCTTCATCGGTTTACTGATAAACAGAAGCGAATACAACAGATGTACAGACCAAACGTATCTGCTCTAAAACCATTTTCTTAAAACAATATAATTTAACATTGTTTCATATTCTATTCGAAGGTAAAACTCAAGTCTTTGAAATGAGCACATTTTTTAGTCAAACTTGGAATTAACAGTTTTTCAAGCTATCGAAATTCGTACGTCTACCATTTTGAACCGGTTAGTGGTTTCTACTACCATTGTTCGCATTAATAACAGGCGTTCAAAGAATTGTATTACGTTTGATTTAGCTTCTGTGTTTGTGCAACTTTTGTTACGGCTGAGTTAAGTTTAATATGGTTTAAAATGAATGTAGTTACGGAATATGGGTTCTGAAGAGGATATTATTGGATGGGAACCAAAAATTTTTCGTATTTTTCCTAGAAACTTTTAATATTTATAACAGTCAAATAAGTACTTTGCAGTAGAGGTTATATAAATGAATAAAGAATGTTTAGCTTTTGTTTGGTATTTAGGTATAAGTTTAACCTAGACATTGTTGTATTCAAAAAACAGCTATTTCTTATTTTTTGAACCAATTTTATATTTTTATCATATATAAATCAGTGTCTCTTTCCTATATATCATAGACAGGAAAGTGTCATCGAATTTTTAGCACAAAATATAATTTATAACACAATATTTTCAAACAAACAATTATATATCTTTACTTCTGTCCTCTAAGAGAAACTTAGCTTTTTACATTGAAAATCTGCTTAACAGGTAATTTCATCACGTACTTATATAATAAAACCAAAAAGTATATACACTATTCAAAACCTTTTTCGATGGTAAAAAAAGGAAAGAACGTTAGTTCAGCTGCCTTTGCGATTTTATTGCGATTCGTTATCGCTTGGGCACGTTCAACACAGCTGAACATATAAATGCGTACTAAACTAAATTCAACCATATCTCCTAAGCATAAGGTAAAAATTACTTTGTATCAAATAACATCGGTTCGCTCAGATCGGATCGTTTCTTGATAATGCTCTGATTAGTGTTACTTTAACCAGCTGTTAAAATAAAAAAAAACTGTTAAGAATGCATGGCATGTGTTTAATTTCGTTCTTAATTAGCTATTGTTAGATTTTTTTAAAACATATTTAGTTTATAGTATTGTTTGTTATCAATAAGAGGTGAATGGGTATGATAACGCTACAGTGATTCATTTATTCTTAATTACATTTTTGATTGACTACAGAATTTAAAATCCACATATCGTCGAATAGTCATTTTCACTTTTTTTTTTTCAAAAATTGTAGTTAAAAGATGCCATTTAAATTAAATGATGCCATTTAACTACAATTTAAAAAAAAAAAGATTGTAATAGAAATAAATCAATTTATTTAAAGTGCATAATATTTTAATATGTAACGTGACATTCTCACTAACTAAAGGCTTTGATTGAACGACCAACGTTAATGACGGTACTGATATTACAATCGACATGACGTTTGTATATATTCATTTAGATATATAAAGTGAAACGAAACGTTTTTTGGTTTTCTTATTATCTTATTTATCCTAGTTCTCTTTGAAGTAGATTCAAATGATATCACAAATGTTTTATTTTAGATTCACGCTGTATCCCGTACATAGCAGGGTAGGCAGAGGAAATTGATTGTTAAGACACTCCGTCCTCATTAAAAGACTTTTATTTCCCTACTTTCTGCCTTTACCAGAGCGAGTAACATGAAAATATATTTTTTTTCATTTCCTAGGGTGACAATCGAACCCACAACCCACCTGTGCCACAACTGGACTCGTCACAATTTATATTAACTTAACTATTCAGTTCAGGAATCGAAATACACGATTTTAATAGTTTCTATTAAGTTCACCTGTAACTTTGTACATAGGTAACAAAATCTAACAATACTGATTTTGACCCGCTTGTAATGATTTGTATTATCATAAAATTTGGCAGTTGTGCGTAGCTTGCATTAATATGGTGGCAATGAAAAATTCAGCGGAAAGTGGTTACCGGAGTCTCTTAACACTAGATACCCTCTGTCTACTATGCTGTGTGCGGGATACAGCTGATTATTATTATAGTTTAAATGAACTCTATGGATATATAAATATTTTTGAGTTGCGCCGCAATGGCGTCAAATTGCTATTATTCGCCAATATTATAAAGTTAACTGAGCAACGGGAAATATTTACGTTACACCTCGACCCCGCTACTGAACTGTAGCTACGTAATAATTCTACATAAAGCGAAAATATGCTTATATATTTAATATTACGTTGTACCATTTAAGACATTTTGATATTTTGATGCCAAGAGTAAAAAAGATAGAGAAAATGATTAGAATTTGAAATAGTTAGAAGAGTTAGTATAACTTAAGACATGAAAATTATCTATATGTATTTTAAAAATAAAAATCAAATCAGCTTCACGCTGTATCCCGCACACAGCAGGGTAGGCAGA
>DWAP01002579.1:0-13240 GCA_018230625.1 Heliconius eleuchia | reverse complement strand
CACGTACTTTAGTCGCCTCTTACGACACCACCAGTACCAGGATGTTCCTATTCTAAGCCGGGATCACACGGCACGCGTTATACTAGCAAACTACGTAAAAATACGTTATACTAGCAAACTTTGACTTTATGTATATTATTTACGGACTATTTCAAGGTCCCTTATAAGCACCCAGGCTAATCTGATGGCTCAATCATCCTCCCAGAGATAGATGAACCTTTATTTGGCGCTACCTCTGAAAGGGTCCCTCTCAAGGGTACCACTTTCGAGTTAGTGAGTTCACATACTGTCTTAACTACATATTAGACAGATGTTCTCAAAACTTTAGTTTTGCTAAAAATGACGTATGTCTGGGGGCCGTGGGATCATGGGCTAATACTAATTATACTATAATAGTATAGACAAATAGATTCTTTATCATAGATAAAAATATATGTTTTTTTTAATTAGTCCATCTATTCTATCTAGATGAGGTTATATTTCTGATTACGAAGAACGCTGAACAACGCAGTCAGACTTTCCTCTAATAAATTAGGAATTATATAATTTCAATATTAAAAATCATGTAACTAAGATGTAAATATTGCGACGACTCCAGCCACAATGTGAAGATTACTATCATATATAGTTTTCATTAGCTGCCTTTCAGAAAAAAAAAGAGATATGGAGGACAATACTTTACCATTTTATTTTAGCAATGAAAATTACCGAAATATTTTTATAATACACACTGCAATGTCATTTTGTTGCAAATTAAAAACAGATTAACAATTATCCAATAATTCACAATGTAGAGAAAAAAGTTAAACAAACAAAGGTCTCAATTACTACTCCTTGTTTTTATATTACCTGTATTCGGTAACTTGATGTTTTTTTTAATATATAAAATTAGATAAAGATTTAAGGGAATATTACGTTGTCATTCCTTTTTTGTTTGAATTCATATTATATAAAATAAAGATGAGGTGCGTTCTTTCATAATATACCGTAGAACCTTAAGGTGTAGACTTGTAAAATAATATATTACAGAAAAATAAATACGATGTCACCAAAATTTTGGATCCTTGTGTTTGGAGTGATAGCTGTCAGCTTAGGATCCATTAGTGTAAGTAGATGTTTTGTTAGAAATTAAGTAGGTATATCTAGATATTATAAAATTAAACGAAGTAATATGAAAGGCCTTATATTGTATTTAGGTGTTATAGTGTTACCTTTTTAACCTGACTAGTTCTAGATTTGGATGTACATACAAATATTTTTATTAGACCAATGTAGCTTATATAGAAGTCCCATATATTATAATTGTTAAACAAAAATTTCAATATACAGAGTGTATTGATCATGTTATTAAATTTAATATTTATAAGGCTTATTTTTTCTTAAAAAGTTTTTATTTTAGATTTGTTTTAGTTATTTTCAATGTTAAAAGAAATGAAATCACCATTAAAAAGAAATAAAATGTTTTAATATTTGTAGGCTTATTCTGATGAGGAGAGGACCAAAATTTACTCGAGTATGTTACCCCATATAATCCAGTGCAGTAACGAGTACGGTATAACTGAAGATGAATTAAAAGCTTCCAAGGAAGCTGGAACGTTTGGCGCCATCAATCCATGTTTTATGGGATGCGTTTTTAAGAAAATTAATGTTGTATGTATAAAAGAAATTACTTTTTCTGAGAATTTCCCTGCATGTTAAAATAATTCCATTTTAACATGCAGTGAAATTCTCACAAAAATTGTCTTATTGGACATTCATTTAAGATTGTATTGCTTATGGATTATCTCTCATAGTTATCATCGGAAAATATTTATATAAATCAGATTCACGCTGTATCCCGCACACAGCAGGGTAGACAGAGGGAACCTAGTGTGAAGACACCCCGTTCCTCACTTTCCGACGAATTCTGAAGGCATTGCCTCGGCACCAGAGCGAAGAAATGGAAATATTAATTTAAATATTCCCTACTCGAGAAAATTAATATTTAATTTCCTCGAGTGGGGATCGAACTCACAACCAGTAGCGTTTACAGTCACACTTTGTGTCTCTGCATATTTATATTTATCACATTAATTATAGAAAATTGCTTACATGATTATAATATATATATAATAATTTCAGATAAATAAAGAAGGAATGTTCAGCGTAGAGAAAGCAGAAAAGCTCAGTGAGAACTTCTTAGTTCATGACGAGGATAAAAAGAAAGCTTCAGCAGTTATAAAGGCATGCGCTACAGGTATTTAAGCCGCAGTTTTTCATACTACACCTTACCAGCTTCACGCTGTATTTTGTACACAACAGGGTAGACTGAGGGAACCTAGAGTTAAAGTACCCCGTTCCTCATTTTCCCCCGAATGCATGTTGACCGGCGGAACTCAAAACTACGATTTGCCTTTTAAATATTCCATTATCTCGAGTGGGAATCAAACCTACAACCTATCGCATAAGCCTTAGCCAAAGGTAAAGATCTAAATAATATATTTCAAAGTTTAATCAATCTTATTCTTTTTATTTATACTTTATTTGAGAAAAATAATTTCAAATTATTTAATTATATATTTATTACAGTAAACGACGAAAGTGTGAGTGACGGTGAAAAGGGTTGCGATAGAGCCAAGCTCTTGTTCGAATGTTTACTTCCGTTCCGACAGCAGGTAATGTAAACAGTATGCAAGCCACGAAAACTTAGAGTTGGATTGTCTTAAAATATATATATCTATCTTATGATGATATTATTACATAGATGTAAAAGTAAAAAAAACAGCTTCACGCAGTATCCTGCACACAACAGGGTAGGCAGAGGGAACCTAATATTAAGACACTCCGTTCCCCACTTTCCGCCGAATTCTGGAGGCATTGCGTGTTGAGTGGCGGAAGAGAGAGTGGCTTTTTTAATAATACCAATATTACCCAATTTCCACAAAGGATGTACGCTACGAAAGTATATTGAATGATTTGTTTATGAGACAGAAAGAGATAAATATCAAGACAGGCAGAGTGAACCTAGTGTCACACTGTTCCCCACTTTTCGTCGATTTTTTGAGCCATTGTGTGTTGTATGGCGGAACTCAACGCCGTGCTTTGCCTTAGTACCAAAGAGAGGATTCTTTGGTACCAAGGCAAGGCGCGGCGATCAGGTGGCAATGAAAATATAATCAAAATAAGTCAGTACAGCCCTGAGTGGGCATCAAACCCGCTACCGTCGCGTTTGCAATTTATTACAATAACTTCCATTAAAATTTTGTTTCAGTTCATCAAAACCCGCTAAGAGATCGATTTGTGTACAATGTATTTGTGACAGTATTTCCCTATTGTTGTTATTTTAACAAGTTTATTTTAATAAAGCAATGTATGTGACGTTTTATTTTAGTTACATTACATATACGAAGAATTTTATTATGAAACTAGCGGCCCCCGTGCGGCTACGCCCGCTTGAATTATTCGAATGTTGAATTATTCGAAATCGATCAAGCGCAAGTGGGACCCGCCCACCGAGGGTTCTGTACCAATTTTAGTATTGCGATTATGAAATACCTTACAGGTTTTGATGATGCGATGATAAAAGTTAACGAACTTAAGTTTGCGCGCATACACACGTATTATTTTGTATGAAATGAACTACAAATATAATTTTGTAATTATTTTTTCTGTGAAACATCTAAAAGTTTTTACTTTTAGGTTTTTTTTTATTTGTATTGTAAAATCTTACTTCGTTCTAAATTTTATAACTGTAAGTCTACGAGAAGTACAATATAGGTTCTGATTACGCGGCGAATTGACAAAACTTATGCAAAAATGATACATAAATGCTCATATGTTTTGATTGCGTTCTATTAGAAGCTTAATTTTATTGAGAAATTGCTAGCACTACGTGACAACTTGAGAGGGTATCAACTTACATTGCAGAAATCCTCCTATAATATCCTAAATCCTGAAATTTTGGTCTATTTTATAAACAAAAAATTCCAATTTTTTTTTCTTTCATCATACAAATAATAATTTATAAAAAAATTTCAGAGAACAAAAATTGAACATTAAAAATTTGGTCAATTTAATTAAGCGGTTGTATAAAATAGCTCTATTAGGGAGTATTTATTTTGTTAGACAAAATATTAAAATAGTTTTTATGTGGTTTGGTATCGTGTAAGTTACAACATGCACTTTAAAAAGCATAATAGCTATGTTG
Source organism: Heliconius eleuchia (assembly GCA_018230625.1). NCBI lineage: Eukaryota > Metazoa > Arthropoda > Insecta > Lepidoptera > Nymphalidae > Heliconius > Heliconius eleuchia. Next base: position 9,054 of record DWAP01002579.1, on the reverse strand, counting down.
ATATCACAGACAGACTCTTTAATTTTATTTATATATATACATAGGCAAAGGGTAATTTAAGATTTTTTTCAGTTTTACGATATATCTAATATCCCGCATATAGCAGAATGTACAGAAGGAATCTAGTGCTAAGGCACTGCTTTCCCCACTTTCCGCGCAATATTTGAGGAATCGCGTATTGAACGGCGGAGCTAAACTCCTCTCTTTGCCATATTATCAAAGTGAAGAAATAAAAATATTAATAAATTATAATTCATTAACCCGAGTGGAAACTAAATCCACAACCGTCACGTTTGAAGTAGCATGCTTGTGCTACTGCGCTGCAACGGCCTCATTACTAATTTAAAAAAAAAAATGTTTTTAAAGAAAAATATTTAACTATACGGTATTTAGGTAGATTGTTAGTACGCATGCACATCCTGATCCTATTTCTTGAAACCTCCTTGCTTTTATCATCATACAATCTCAAGTTTTTTCTATCATCATACAAATTGAAAGATTCAACCAGTCAAACAGTTGTATATAATAATTCTTATAGCAGTTAGCAAATTTGTCGAACTAAGTACTTTAAACTGATATAACTTTTTTATAACTTTTACTAATCGGTTCATGATTGTAATAAAACAAATGTTAACCCTATATGTTAACGAAAGCTTGCCAAAATCTAATAGTGAAAACTGCATTTAAATCAGTCAAGCCAATTCTGAGATAAGCGATAACAAATGCACAGACAAACAGATAAACGAGCTGACCAAAATTTTAGAAATCTTTATTTTGGGTTCCACTACACTAATAAAGTTTCCCAATGACATTTTTTCTTAAATATCTCCCAAGTACAGAACACCGTTCCTTCACGGTCTTATTATAAGTATAGATATAAAATAAATATATTTTGGTTAGTGTTAAGTGAATAATAATTAAATTTATAGTTACTTTTTGAATATATTAAAATCTACATGGGTAGGTACTAAACTACATAACATATGTGAAGATGAATTGAAAGCATTTGAATGTTTTTTAAAAAATGTTTACAATGTTGTTCTATACATTAAATTTGAATAAAAATAAAAGAAAAACATCGGACAAAATAATTTTCAAACAAAAATAAATGACATAAAATTTTTATTACTCTTCCGACATGTGTTATGTTTTGAAAATACTAGGAGGAACTTAAAATGAAACCCAGAAGAAATAAAAAAAAATAACAATAGATAGACGGATAAAGGCAACGTCGCACGACGCTTCATAATAATAATAAAATAATGAAATCAAACGAAACGAAAACCTTTATTATTTGTGTTAAACATAATACATTAATTAAATTGTCATATTTTTGCTTGCATTCTATATAAGGAAAACCTCATCGCTTTTACCACTTTACATTTCTATTCCAAACTGAAAAAGAAAATATTATTTAACTTTATATATCTACTTATAACAGATACATTCATAGATTAGAGGTTATTTCAACATCAATAAAAGCTATTTAATAATTTATGTACTCGCAAAGCGCGGCATTGAGTTCCGCCGCTCAACACGCAGTGTCTCCGGTGAAAAATGGAGAACGGATTGTCTTAACCCTAGGTTCCCTCTGCCTACCCTGCTTTGGGATACAGCGTGACGCTATAAAAATGTATAAAAAAGAAATAAATAAATGCTAATAAAGAAGTAAAATGTACCTGTGAAGCATTTTCAATCATACATTTATACGCCAACATGGAACGATCACAGCCCTTGTCGCCGTCACTAACTGATTCGGTATTAACTATAAGAAGAACAAAAATATAATAAATTATTATGTCAAATAAAAATAAAAACTGGACAAGAGCGAGTCGTGTTCGCCCATCAAGTGTTCCGTAAAATATTGGAGGTCTTGAGTTTTTTCTGAAATACAAGCTTAGCTTAGCTAGAGTCCTCTCATCTGATACCTAACTTGAACAACCAGCTTTAATACTAAATCTGGGCGGGATTTTTTAAATGTATTATTTTTTAGAATTTAGCCACAAATGTAAAGTTTTCAGATATTTCCTGAACTAGTACTACTTGTAGATGCTAGCTGTCAAATTTTATAATTTTAGGTTAACTGGAAGTACTCTATTAATTTTGATTCCTTGATAGTGTAAAACGAAAGAGAAAGCGAAATACGCTTTTTTTGCAATATAAACGGCCATTTCTTTTTTTTTAGAAACGAAATCATGGGACGTAGATCTGAGTATATTATTTATATTTCAACTCGATATCTCCAAGAGTTCCTGAGATACAGGGTCTTGACAGACAGACAGACAAGCAGACGGACAGACGGACAAACAACAAAGTGATCTTATAAGGGTTCGTTTTTTCCTTAAAAAGGCATGGAATCCTAATATTGTATATGAATTCCAATTTTTCATAACCTTTTCACTAATTTTATCTCTTTAAGGGTATACTATGCTATCTAAAGCATAGATGGAAACCTATGCCATACATTGTCTGGCCAGATCGGATAAAAAAAATATTTAAATTACTTATACGGTGAACATATCATAGCCCATTGATGGTGATTTTCTGAACTTTTGCACAATATTCACTCAAGAAGAAAATAATCGAAATTAAGAAAAATCCTAAAATCACATCTGCCATCCACTTCTAATTTCACTGTGACCGTACAGTATTTTGAGTAAGAGTCGTCGCAGAAGTGACATCCTCGACTCGATTAACCATCGAATGACTTACGTAAACTTACGCCAGTCAAAATGTATACATTTTTAATTAACTATGAACTTACTGTGAGAGCACGAATGCAGATAATCTTCAATTAGTTTTAATTCGTCTTCATCGTTAAATACTTTCTTTGCTAAATCCAAAACTGTTTCTTTTTGAAGCAAGCCTGCATCATCCATCTGGAATAATAAAGGTAGTAGAATCGTATAATCTCTATAGCACTCACACACCATAAAATATTTATTTTCTCTTCTTCTCGAGCTTCAATTTCTACTCGAAAAATTCAGTGGGTGGTAGGGAACGGAGTGTCTTAATACTTTCCTGTTGCCTACCCTGCTATACTGAATACAGCGAGTAACACAAACAAACACAAACAAAAAAAATAGCTTAAAATACTTACAATGCCAAGTTTTCTGAACATACAAGCTAAAAAGCAGGGAGCATTTTCTCCGCTTGGAATCTTCTTTGCTCTCAAATTTTTGATGTCGTCAGCACTGATATAGTTGTCTTTAATACATTCTTTTCCCAACATTTCAAAATGGCTATGGATCATGGCCTTTTGTTCATCAGTTATGGCCTAAAATATTTTTAATATTTTTAACATTTTAAAGTGTTATTCCATACTTAGGAAAGAAAAATAATTTTTAGAAAACATATAAAACCTAGAGAACGTATGGCTTAGGTTGCTCAGAATGCTTGGACAGTTTTCAAGAGGCGCGGGTTGAAATCCCGCTCAATTTTTTAACGTTAATATTTTTATATGTTTTCTAAAAAGTATTTTTAATATGTAGATTTTGATATATAAATAAAAATATCTATAGGTAAATATAAAGTGTGTGTATTTCCCCTTGCTTATAATTCTTTTACTCACATGTTTTTTGTTTATGAACCATAACTATTTAGGAACGCGATTCATATAATTTGATTTTTAAGAGAGTACAAACTATATTTTACAGTAAAATTATAATATTAAATCTACTAAATGTTCACTGAACTTAAAGCTAATTAATTTAAATATGATTCATATAAACTTATATGTATCTCAAGAGAATGAATTACTTATAACATTAACAACTTACTAAAACTCCAAAGGAATGTATGAAAAATGTGCAACAAAACAAAATGAACAACATTTTGTAAACTGTAGTGTTTCTAAGAGCACAAAATTAACTGTTGGTTAGTATAATTCAAATCAGGTATATATATCCTTCAAAGTATTAATTAAGCTAATGATATAGTGACTTTATTATTAGGCAGAGACGATTTTGGGACATGACTAGGCGATAACATTATAATGGGATGTTTTTTCGTCGGAATTAAAAAAAATATGGAGTGTCGTATTCTTTTATAATAAAATACTTCTAATAAGCTTTAGGCATTTTCAGGCCAGTCGTGACGCGTGCGACTGTAAAAGCAACAAGTTGTGGATTCGATTCCCACTCGAGGAAATCAAATATTTACATTTCCTAGTTCTCGTAACGGGGCATAATGCGGCGTTGAGTTGAGTTCCACGCATTCAGCATGCCACTCCTCCAGAATTTAGTCTTAACACTAGCTTCCCAGTTTTCCTCTGTTTGTCAGCGTGAATTTAAAAATAAAATATAGAACCTCATCGCCTTTTCGCCTGGTTTGCTATTGGTAATGCCGCAATTTTGTTTACAGTAATAATAACAATCACCACCATTTGCCATGCCATCCTTACTGTTTATCTAAAAAAAATAATCTTTTTTTTATTTTAATTATATTTTTTCTTCTACATCTAATCATGTAGATGAATTGCAAACAAAAGTGCGGTCAGATATAAATAAGCTACAATTAACAGGTTTTTTTCCAATATTCCTCGTATACAAAGTGTTTTTTTCTTCACCACTTTAAATGAAAGTACAGTTTTAACTATTCTATAAAAGCCTAATACAATTAAAACAAAGATTTTGCCAAATATGAAAATGTATTCTTTTCATACAAAATAAACAATAAAATTATCGTTGTAAAATAAAACACCACTTGTTAAGAATGACGCACAAAGACACATATATATTAAAGCGACAACATCGCAAACGCCTTATTCCCGAAATCGAGTTCTTTCGAGGGTGAAGTTGGTCATTGCGTAAAGTAGAACGAGAGATATCCCTTTCTTGTCCTGGTATGTTTTTTGAGAATGAAAAGTAGCAGATATATAAGTATGTATTTGGAAACTCTCCAGAAGAAGCGCAGACGCTTCCGCCTTATGTATATTTCTTATCAAAATCAGAGGTATCGAAAAAATGATTCACGGCGATCATAACCAAAGACAGAGGAATTAAGTAGTATTCTATTTTTAACTTAATAATATAGAGCGGAACTTAATACTTTTTTATTATAATAATTCGTCGTATTACTTATTATATGATGTATTGTAAATTGGACAAGTTTTTCCTTTATTAAGCCATGGTGTTTCAGTTTAAAGCATTTTAAATCTTATTTATTTTAGGATTAGTACAATATTTCCATAGCCCTGTACTTTATTATATTTATAATGTGTTTGACAATAACATGAGTGTGATGACATATTGTTAATTGTGCAAATATATATAGAAAAAAATATTCAAAACGATTTACACATTTTCACACTACACCCGTGACGAAGTAAAAGAGTTGTAAAAGATTTACACAATGTTAAGAATTATAGTAAAAAGTATTTTTTATAGCATTTTATTTTTCAGTGTTCTAGTTTATGTAAGTAATATATTTTTTTAATATATTTATTTAAATATATTTATTTTTAGATTAGTGGTATCTTCAATTACATTTATCGATCTTTTCTGACATCTTAAGCTACGAATATCTTTAGTCTTCTAAATAGTAAATTGATATTTTTTTTTTATAATACTTCATGTCTTTCCTAATTAACAATAAACAATTTTGGTTTCAATTTACTGTCCTTGGGTGTGACTATTCTTTCTGCTTTCGATGTCTTTGTAAAAGTAGTTTCCTAGTTATGGCAGATTTTTTATGATAAATACTTATAATTAGTAGGTACTATTTAAAAGTATTTATGATAAACCTCAATTTTGGTAGAGGATAATTTTAATTTTAATTTAATAGATGATATTTCTATGTAAATGTAGAAAACATTTACATAGAATATGGATATGGGCCTCTTTAAATGTAAAAAAAAGATGAAAATAAAATTATACGTCTACCCTATATATTTCCATAGGCAAATGGAACCTATAATACTAGGTTTATAGGATACTGACTTCTTGAGGGCTTGATGTAAATGTAAATCTCACACCGATTGTATTATACTTTAAATATGTCTTTGAATTGGTGAAACCATTTTGGTTTTCTTCTATACAGGCAAAACTTTTAGAATTTATCAAGAAAATATTTTAATTTAAATCTTTGTCTTTAGTTTGAACAAAGCCTTTGTTCTCATATTTATTTTAAGCTTTACTTTTAATAGCTACGAGCTTTTTCCCGTATAGCAGGGTATGAAGCCTATGTTCCCTATTTTCCCCATTTTTGAAGACATTTCGTGTCGAGTGACAGAACTTAACTCCAGTAATTGTCTACCAGAGCGGAGAAATGAAAGTGCATTTACATATCATTTCTCAAAGTGGAAACAAACCCACAACCATCGCATTTTACAGTTAGAGTCATGTCATCACTTTATCGGAAAGTGGGGAACGGTGTGTCTTAACTTAACTGAAATACATATGGCAAGCAATAGTATATAAGATATTAACAATCTTTTATAGGCAGAGGATATCGAAAAATTGAAGGAAAAATATGCAAAAATAATTATGACCTGTGCCAAAGAGTATCCAATAACACCGGAAGATATCGAGCAGCTGAAAAACAGTAAAATGCCTGATAACGCCAAATGTCTTTTCGCGTGCGCTTACAAAACTTCAGGAATGGTAATATAATATAATATTTTTTCTTAATAACATTTACATTGAGGTCAGTTAGGGTTCAGGACCAGGCTAGGTGGCCATGGCTTCCATTCCTAATCGAGGAAATAGAATATTTAATATTTTTATTTCGCTTCGCTCAATCAAGGTAAGCGCGACATTGAGTTCCACCACTTAGCACGCAAAGCCTACAGAATTTGGTGGAAAGAGGGGAGCAAAGTGACTTAACACTAGGTTGCCTCACCTACCCTGCCACATGCGGGAAACAGCGTGAAGAACTGATAGAACATTAACAATAATTGTAGACGATATTAATTTATTGTTTGTATTTTTTATTATTTCATAGGAGTAAAATCGAAATATATTAAATGTACATAATATTTATATATATTCTGACTCTACTAATACACAAACAACTGTGAATAATACATAAAAATAAGTAGGTGAATATAATTTTGGGGAAAAACATATATTATATTACAAAATGGCCGAAATTGTACAAAATAGCACAACATTATTAAGCGTTATGACAATCACAAGGTCAATACATAAACGTCCGCAATTACTCGCTTCGCCTGTTCTTTAACAATGACACTTTGAATCAGAATCTAGTTCATATACCGGAAACACGTTTTTGGGTTCAGCTACAATATATAATTTACTTTAATATTTATATTATATTTTCAATTTTTTTCATCTTTCACGTGGTTTCTCTCGATTGTTTCCTAGTGTTAAGACACTCTGTTCTCCACATTCCACCACTTCTGGAGGCATTGCGGGTTGAGACAACCTGTCGCGTTTACAGTTATACGCTTGTGCCTCTGACTGATAAATAAACTACTGATAAATATTATTTCAATATACTAATTTAAAAAAACTTATTAATAAATTTTAAGATTTGGTTTACAGATGGATGATCAAGGAAAGCTTTCAGTGGAAGGAGTAAATAAGTTAGCGCATACATTTTTGTCTGAAGATCCTGAACGATTAAAGAAAGCTGAACAGTTTACTGACGCCTGCAAAAGTGGTAAAAATTATTATGTTTTTGTAAATATTTTACTGTTGCTAATTAGTTGCTATTTGATTTTTTTATTGAAAATGAGATATTAAATATTGAATGGACTATAGAGACTGACGAGATTTACTGACACTTGATACTAATTTAAAGATATACGTACATAACTGGGACTTTAGTGTCAATACAATTCCGTTCTCCACTTTCCGTCGATTTTTGGAAGCCATAAATTTTGAGTGGCGGAACACCCCCGTTTTGCCTCGTTCTCAGAGCAAGGAAATAAAAATATTAAATATTTCCTTACCTCGAGTAGGAATCGAGCGTACGACCTGCCGTGTTTACAGTCGCACGCTTGTACCCCTGCGCCACGATTGGCCTACAACATAATAAATATTCTTAATACATTTTTACTTACAGTGAATGAAGAAGAAGTATCAGACGATGATAAAGGCTGTGAGAGAGCCGCTTTAATATTTAAGTGTAGTATTGAAAAAGCACCACAGGTAAGTAAAATAAAATAGAGATGTAACTGTAATTTAATTTTTGTACACATTTCGACGTTGTAATTTTTTGTTGCAGTTTGATTTCATCAAGTAATCGAGGAAAACGGATAATATATGAAATAGTTAATGTTTATATATGAAATGTTTATATGAAAATGTAGAGCTTAGAGTAAACGTTCAAATTATAGAGTAAATTAAATAATGGTCTTTCTTTTTAAAATTTAAACTCCTATCATCTTGTTTAGATTTGATTTAAATGTAATTTCATGTCCATCAATTGGTTTTTAATCTATATTACAAAAAAAAAATACATATAAAATATGGAACCAAAATTATAACTAGCTATTCTAATACGTTGTCATTATAATTGATTAAATATTTTAGAGTAACTGTATTGTTCTTATTAAGGTAAAATGGGGCAATGTGTACTAGGGGTGATCCAAAAGTTATGATAAAATCAATAATAAATACAATGAATATATTGAAGATAATATTTTTTTTTCTACATAGTTTTCTAATAAGTCTATAAACGGGTCCTCAAAAAATTGCTGCATCTTTGTGAGCCAGCGCATTTTCTTAGTGAAACAGCACTCTAGCGCGCAATTTGCTGCACCTTTTCCCCTTGATAACTTCTCGCGATGTTTTTATTCGTAGGAGCCAATAATTACTTCCTTTTCCGAATAGTCTACCACAATAATTCTTTCACCGTTTTAAAAATGATCGTTAAAACCTACCTTGCCGAGCTACGAATAAGAAATACGAATAAGAAAGAAATAAATTATTGAAATTTATTAGAATTTCTCGAATTAATTTGAATATATATGTACATAATATATCATTATATATCAGAGGCCAGTCGTGACACACGAAGTATGACTGTAAAACCGACTGGATGTGGGTTCGATCCCCATTCGAGGAGATGAAATATTTACTTAAATTT
>DWAP01002578.1:0-13243 GCA_018230625.1 Heliconius eleuchia | reverse complement strand
GGTAATGATCCGGTCGAGTCTGCCCATGCGTGTTGCCATTGCTGGCGACGTGACTACCACACGTACAATATCGTAATTACTAATATGTCGATCTTGTTCCACTTTCTTAAAGATGGCACTGATTTTATCTGTGACAAGGCATCTAGAGCGAACCTCATCTTTCACACAAAATTTTCCAGAGTTGAAACGCTTGAAACACATTTTTGCTACTCTTATTGACACCGCATTAGGGCGGTAAACTGTTCTTTTTGTCGTCTTCGTCACTCCGTCGCTTCATTTTGCTTGCTTGAAAAACATTTGAAGAATGGCGGGAGCTAGTTTTTTTTAAATTTATTATATCTTCAGAATGCCATATTTAATGATATTAAAACCAGCTAGATACAGCCAAAGAGGTTGATTACTAATAATACATTAAAAATACGAAAATACTTTTGCCCCGACCTAGTATTTATATAAGAAAATAATGCATAACTAAATATCAATGTGCTTCCCATGTCCTTAGATTTAATAATTTATAACAATAATGCTGCTATTTCATCATCGCCGTCATCATCATCATCAAGAAAGCCAAACCGTATTTGTTATAGAATCTGTATCCATCTGCTGAATCGCACCGCTGGACATCATTTTCAATTGTCGTCAGGTTGGCTTCACCAGAAAAATCATGTTTTTAAACGAAGGTGTTCTTAATTCAACGCGTGTATCATTATATTATATTATTGTGATAATTCTATTTTCGTACGATACGATGTAAATTTTGAGAAAATCTACAAAAACCAAAAACTTTAATATATTTTTTATTATATAGATAATACAATTTGCTATCGAACCCACGACCCCACAATGGTAGTTAGATGACCCTTTTAATAGTTAACAACAACAGACCACTCCCCATAAAGTTTAACTAACAGGGCTTAAGTTTAGTATCGCTAATTGGGTAGCGTTCACAAAAAAAAATGTTAAATATATATATATTTTTTTAATGGTATCCATTTTGGTATTTTAGGTGTGTACCTTCATTTAAGGTTATGTTAGAGAGTTCAAATTTAATTTGGTGGCAAAAAAAAATAAAAAAAACAATAACGACTTTCTCTATGATATATCTATAAATAACCAATTTTAACTTTTTTTTGTCTTTAAGTTTCCACTTTTTACCAAATTTTATGATTTTAGATCCACGAGAAAATACTATAGTTTTCGATTACGCTAACAATTACACAATACATGCACCAAACACGAAGCATAAACGCTCGTAACTTTTAATTGCGTTCCCGTAAAAGTATGTTTTTTTTCATCCAAAATACTTTGGAGCTGAGTATATCATATTACTTTAAGCTTAATACCTACTAGCATTAATGAGAAAAAGATTCTGGACAGGACAGATGAACGAATTGATCCTATAAGGGTTTCGTTTTTTGTTTTATTAGGAAACACGACAAAAATATAGATATTATTTCATTTAGTGTCGACAGTACTACGCTAAATTTATAATGTCTGCAAATTCTGAAACTTACCCCCTAATTTATATATAAACGTATCCTTACACGTATATCGACATGAAGTTGCTATTGAAGTTATAAAGTATCGGCTATTCAGCCATTCGAAGAAAATCACCAATACTGACATTTAAAGAATTCGGACTAAATACGGGGAACGAAGTGTTCTAATACTAAGTTTTCTGTATCGACTGTAATAACTAGGGTTGAGGGTTTGATTCCCACTCGAAGAATAGACTATTTTCTTTTCTCGTTCTGGCAGCATGAAAAGCTCGGCTTTGGATTCTCTCAACACGTCATGTCTAGAATAGAGTAAAAATTGGAGAATGGAGTGTCTTAACACTATGTACAATCAGCCTACCCTGCAATATGCGGGATATAGCGTGAAGTTTAAAAACTAACATACTCGTATAGTCATACTTAAACATATGTTTGTCTATAAGCAGATTTATGATACTACTTATAATATTATGCGCTGCCGTTATATTTAAACCGTTGTGGTATCCCACATTTGACTTTGAATGATTATATTTACTTTTATTCTAAATCTCACAATACAAACGTAGGATTGAGTTCCCACGCATTATCTCGAAAATTAAACGATGCGTGGGTATCGGAGTGTCCTAACACATAGCGCTCCTCTGCCTGCAGGGCAGGCATTCCGGACAAAGCGTTTAATGGATAAAATGTAACGCCCTTTGTATAATCTAAATTAATTTTTAAATGTCCTTCATTGTAAAAATATAAAATAACAGCATCCAAACAATTTAACAAACGTTTACCTGATTCATATAACAAAGCACTCGTTGAAAGGATTTCTTTATGTTAATTAAGTAGAATAAAAAGGTTTTATTTTTGATACTTTACACGATACGGTACGATTTTCGAATAGATTTTTAAAAATTTTTATATTTGAGTTTTTTGAATTTTCAAATTGTCTATTTTAAAACCGTCTTAGGGTTCAAATATAATCTTTACAGATTTTTTTTATATAACAAACATCAGCGTATCTATAGATATTTTCCAGGGGTACCTTAGACTTTAGTTATGACCTGTTTTTTTTTTTTTATAAATTTTTTTTTGGTTAAAGTTTGTTGGTTAAAATTCTGGGGTCGACACCAGACAATTTAGGGGTCATTAAAAAATTATCTTAATGCAGTTTATATACTTTGACTCAATATTGATTAGTCAATTAAAGTAAATTCTGATAAATTCCAGGTGAGGGTGGTTTTTCGTAGGCAGCGTTTCATAGCTGTTACATAAGATAACGAATGGCGTCTTCATACCTTACTGTAATAATGTAAGAAATCTTGGAATGGATCTTGAGGACTGTCATTGCGCACGACTACAAGCGTGTGATTGTTAACTCTTCTGTTTGTGGGTTCGATTCCCACTCGAGAAAATTAAATAGTTATTAAAATGTACATTTTCAGTTCTTCGCTTTGTTATCGAAGCAAAGCTCGGCGTTAACTTCCGCCACTGAACACGCAATGTCTACTGAATTCGGCGGAAAGTGGGAAGCGGAGTGTCTTACCACTAGGTTCCCTCTGCCTTTCCAGCTGTGTGCGGGATACAGCGTGGAGCTGATAATTTTATGATATTTATTTCTATGAGATTATCTCTATAAAATCATTGTCAGGTGGTGGAACTTTTGACCCCAAGTCTGATGAAACATACAATATTGCTATATAAATTATAAAACATCGAGAACTAACACATCTATCCCTCGGCTATCCTCTAATTAGGCGATCTTTTTTGTTTAATCATAGCGTTTCGCCTCCAGCATTGTTTTCTATAAGACGTAATTCCCTTTTTGCTAAAATATTTACATGATCCAATAACGAGTTCAAAATATATTTGACAAGAGATTTTTTTTTTATTTTACTTATGAGGCCATCTATTCCGGGTACACTGAGACTGTGCCTGATTTGATACAACGGTTGTGGGTTTGATTTCTTTAAGTGAATGAGCTGTAAAATTTGCTCGTTTTGGTAACAGGGCAAACCGCGGCGTTCAGTTCTGCCACCCACATAATATGCAATGTCTCATATTTATCTGAGAAGCAAAAAAACGGAGTGTTTTGATAGAAACATTCTTTGCCTGCTGTAGAAAAAGATGATATTGGCGTGGCTGGCGTTTATTTAAATCTTAATTAGTTTTTGTAGTTTAATTTTGTACGAAGCTACCTTAAATGAAAATATTGAAATGAAATGAATTGAATCATTTGACGAGTGAATTCCCACTCAATTATTTTATATCGGAACTGATATTGACGGTCACAGGACGTCAGCGTATTTGTTTAATTGATTAGAATGAATAGACGTATTTCCGAGAAGCTGGTACGAACCCTGTAACAAAATTCAGCTTCACGCTGTATCCCGTGCACAGCAAGATAGGCAGAGGGAACCTAGTCGTAAGGCACTCAGTTCCCCATGAACCATCCAATTTTTGAGACGTCTTTGTGTAAAGTGGGAGATTTCAGCGCAGCTCTTTCATTACCAGAGCGGGGAATGAATATGTATATTCATTCCCTCGAGTGGGAATCGAACCCACAACTATCAATTATAGAGTCAGTCGCTGTCCCACTTACGTAACACAAGATACAGAATGAATAATTTTTTGTTCATTTTCCTGCTCAAGTGACAAGACAGAGCGCGGCGTTGAGATCCACTACCTAACACGCAATGTCTCAAAAATTAAGCAATGTGTGGGAAACTGAGTATCTTAACAAAAAGTGCCCTCCGCCTACCTGTTGTGCCAGAGATAGAAAACATCATAAAAATTTCTATTAATTATGATGACACAAAGTGAAAGCATCGATTTTTTAATAGAACGATAAGATATCGATATCAACGTTAGTAAACAATAGTGACGTTAAAGCTACAATTAACTTTAGCAAGCGACTTAGTTTTTATTAATTTCATCGGTTCTACGGTTTGAGGTTGAAATCCTCCTTAAAATATTTATATAGATATAAATCAAAAATCAGCTTCACGCTGTATCACGCACAGCAGGGTAGGCAGGGGGAACAAAGTGCTGAGACATACCGTTCCCCACTTTCCGAATTTTTCGACTTTTTGCCTTGGTGCCAGATCTAAGAAAAAAAATATTAAGAAATAATATCCTCAAATGGGGATCGAACCCACAACCGTCGCGTTACAATCACACCCTTGTGTCAATAGGCCACGCGGGCCCCCCTATTATATAGTTATCATTTATATTATAGTTTTGGTGCAGCGTTATTTTGTACACGCGACGGTTATGGGTTCGATATCCACTCGAGAAAATTAATTATTTTCATATAGCAACTCTAGCCAAACTGTAAAAAGCGTAGAGCGAATGGGCAATATACGAATTCAGCAGGAAAACGGAGAACGACACTAACTTCCTTCTGTCGAAAAAGAGGAGAGGCCTATTAATTACATGAGAAATCTTTAAAAGCATTTTCTGGTCGAGAATCTGCCGCCCTGAAAACAGCCTTAGCCTTATTATTAGACGTGGTCAAAATTTTAACATCTCCCAGCGTAAGCCACGTCCGATGTTAATTGGTTTAGAGAACCTTTTGTGAAATTACTTACTTTGGTGAGCAAAACGGTGCCTTTGACCAAAAAATTATAAAGTTATCTGGAATCTTAAAAAACAAAACAGTGAATTTTAAAGAAGAAAATACGTCATATTGGTTTTTATCTTTTTTAGTAATCGAATCCTTTTATTTTGCCAAAAACAAGTCTGCAAGAAATCGTATAAAGCTATATAAGAATAACTTTGCATGCATGTTAATATAATACCTAAAATAGTTGTATCTATATATTTTTCCATGTTTTAGTGGTTTTCTTTATATACAATTAAGTAAATAAACAACCGTGGCAGTACAGGGTCTGATTTCGGGGTGTGAGTTCGTTTCAGACTCGAGGAGTGTATTATTTTACTCCCTCGCTCCAGTGGTTAGGACTCAGAATGTCCTTACACTAGGTTTCCTTTGCCTATCCCGCTATTTGCCTGATACACTGTAAAGCTAGAAAAATATGAATTCTCTCTATTTTTTAAAAAGTGTATCTCTTAGTATACATACATTATAGAAAAAAATTATTCATAATTAACAACACGATCTTAACTTTAGATGCTTCTCACATAAAACCTCACATTAAGCTGAATTATGTTACAAATTACTTAAAAGCTTGCTACGAGTGTGACAAGCTTTCAAAAACAACATTATACGTAGCGTTGCTACGCCGTAGCACTGTAGAGTTAATTAAAATAAAATACACTCGAATATAACAGTTATTTCGTCCAAACCAATGTGTTATTGTAAATTTAAAGTCGTAGCACAGTGTTGAAATTATCATGGAAATTATGTAGATAGGTAACGTTAAGTGCAATCAAATATGTATGGGAGTGCAAATGACTTTTTGTTCGAAATAATGTGCAAGCATACATGCTATGAGGCCGTCGTGGCGCAGTGGCAAGCGTGTTACTGTAAACGTGGCAGGTTGTAAGTTCGATTGTCACACACCAATTCCAGCTCTGGTAGCGAGGCAAATTGCGGCGTTGAGTTTCGCCACTCAAAACTGGAGAACGGAAATGTTTTAATGAATACGAAGTGATTTAGCACTAGGCTTTCAGGTTCCCGCTGCCTACACTGCTATGTGCGTGAAGCTAAAAAATTATTTTTATGGATCTTCGTTACCGTGAATATCTGTAATTAAATAATATTTATAAAGATAATAAAATAAAATATCAAAGTTCCGGATAATTTTGATTATGAGCAGTTATATGTTCGAAACTCACGAATAATCTGAATTATGCGTAACCATAACTAGAATCGATTTAGTAATTTTCTTTTATTCGTATTCGTTACATCCTTCGAAATTTTATGCGACTTGATAGCAGAATGACAGATATTTACTTTGAATATTTTTCGCTTAAGAGGAACAGACTAGGACAGATGAAAGAGAACACTGTCCTAGTCTTTATGACAAAAACTATTAAAATTGGAAAATAAAATATTAACGAAACAACTAGCTTCACGTTTTTTCTTGTATAGCAGGTTAGCCAACAGCCTAGTATTGAGACACTTCGTTCTTCACTTCCCCAGAACACGATGCCGTGCCGCTCTATCTTGGTAGAGGAGTGAGTGAATGAAACTAATTAATTCCCCCGAATGGGAATTGAAGTCACATCCATCCAGTGATTAATTTTTTTATGTAATTAAATTAATTTACGTGATTAAATTAATCTACGTTAGTTTACATTGTCCTTTCTAAATATAACAAAATTCGATTGTTTTGAATAATTTAAACTCACGCACTAACTGTAATTAGGGCGAAGAAATCAATAGTTGTAAGGGTCGCGTATACTCTTCGATTGGATTATATATTTTTTCTATCTACATATATCCTGTTTAATTGAGGCCATTCGTGGCGCAGGGGCACAAGCGTGCGACTGTAAATGCGACAGGTTGTGCGTACGATTCCCTCAGAGAGTGAAGTATTTAATATTTACATTTCCTCGCTCTGGTAACGAGGCAAAAGCGCGTCGTTGAGCTACGCCAGCCAACACGCAATGCCCCCAGAATTCGGTGGAAAAAGTGAGGAACAGAATGTCTAAAAGTCGTAATGGAAAAAGAGTGTCTTAACACTAGGTTCCCAGGTTACGATGCTATGTGCGGGTTACAGCTGTAGAAAACGATGTTTTTTTAAAAGAAATTATAAACAGGAGTCTAAATTTCCTGTCAACCTACAAAATCCTTAAATATTTCATTTTAATTTAATTTCAATAAAGAAAATATTAGTTTAAGCACCACTGTTTCACATCAAACATAATAGAGATGGGACTACGATAAAAGACTCGGTATCCAATAAACATAAAGCGATAGAATAGAATAGACGTTAAGTAAACCTTTCTATACGTTTATTGCTTGTTCAAAATGTGAAGTAATTAAAGAAATTCTACCTAAAAACACACACACACATATTTTAATTTTTCACTAAATCACTAGTAAAGTCTAAAGAGTTCCACTGTTCAGGTCCTGGCTGCATTATCAGAACAGCTCCATGTGCTTTTGGTGCTATAAAATGGTCTATAAATTATATAAGCTTAAACTCAGATGGCTTACTGGTAACCTCTGAAGAGTTCCAATATTTGGATCTTCTTAACTCAGCTTAACTGTAAGCTACGTATAACTGGTAAGTTTTACGATGATACAACTGTTAGAAGCAGGTCAAATTCAGTTTCTTATATTTTATTACACTGTTACAAAGTTACAAGTCGAACTAATAAAAGCGTGTTAATAATTAATTGTTTTCTTGTGGGGAACGGAAGTTTCTCGTTAGGAATATAATGTCTTAACCTAGGTTCCCAGGTTCCCCCTGTCTATTCCGCTATGTGTGGGATACAGCGCGAAGCTAAAAAATACATATTTCTTGCATATTGCAGAATAGACAGAGAGCTTGTGTCACACAACAAACTTCGAATTCTGCCCTAAGCTGAGACATGATAGACAAAATGTGTATCAACTGGTGGAACTCAACCCCACGCTTTCTTTTTTAAGATAGGAAAACATTTTTTTTGCCAAGCAGCGATTCCTCCTTGTCCTCCGCATTTATAGCTGTCCCGCTGCAACATGATGACCTCAATTTTATTAATTTTTTTTTACCATACCCAAAGTGTAAAACGTAATAAGTAAGTGTAAAGTGTGAACGTCTATTATTATGACTCCACTATTCGTTTCCTATCTGTCCGTCTATCAACTCAACTGTCGTACTATAACAGTTCATGAAATACAGTCTGTATACGACAGTTAATATTTTCACAGATGATATATTTCTGTTCCTCATATGGCTATAGCAACAAATACTACGAACTGCTGCTACTGCTCGTTTCTATAGATAATGGTACGAAGCCCTACATAGGCGAGTCCAACACGCACTTGGCCCGTTTTCATTATTCACTGTATCCAGCAAATAGCAAAGTAGATACTGATAGAAGGAAGGAGGAAACCCCATTTTTCAGCTTAAGAAAATTATCTATTCCACTAAATCGGAAACGTACCCAGCAACCGTCACGTTAAAAAACCGATGCTGTTGCTAAACAAGTATATCTAGATTAGTTGTAATAAAATAACTTAGAACTTAGAAATCTATCCATACTAAGTTAGACCTAAAATAATATTCATATTTCCACCCTGTCAGAACCAGCCCTGAGTCCGTCCCAGAGGGACGGTTAATTTATTATACACCACACCCTGATAATTAGTCTAATAAGAATGAAAGATCATGCCTTTTAAACTACGTTAAATTTTGTTTTTTGGGATGTAGGGTCGATTTTTCATAATGATATTTTTAAACGTTTTTTTTACCTTTTATAACATAAAGCAGGGTAGGTGGATTATATTGTTATGACACTCCGTTCTCTACGCAAAACTAAATTTTCAGTCAGTGGCTCAACGCCGCGGTTTGTCGCCAGAGAGAGAAATATGAAAAAATAAGAAATTAAGTTTCATGAGACGAGTCGTGGCGCAGGGGCACAAAGTGTGACTGTAAAACCGACTGGTTGTGGGTTCGATCCCCATTCGAGAAGATGAAATATTTACTTCAATTTATATTTCTGTTTTTTCGCTCTGGCGTCGAGTCAAAGCGCGGCGTAGAGCTCTGTCACTCAACACGTAATGCCTGCAGAATTGGTAGAAAGTGGGGAACGGAAAGTCTCAACTCTAGGTCCCCTCTGCCTACCCTGCTGTATGCGGAATACAGCGTGAAGCTGAAAAAAAGTCTCGAACGGAATACCAATGCCAATACTTTACAAAGTAATAGTCAGTTGAAATGACATTTAAGATAAATTAAAATACAGATACCCTCTTTTTAATATAAAATGGGGGTATCTCTATTTAAATAATAACTAGCTTGTGCAAAACAACTAATGTATATAAAAGACAAAGTATAGCTTTTAGGAAGCAAATCTCAAACGTACTTGCGTAGTTTGATATAACGTTGTCACGACGAGGGGGACAATGAATTTTCAAAATTTAAATAATTAGAATATTTTTTTATTAAATTTATGTTTGTTTTAAATTATAAGAAAAACCCAAATCGTGATATGCATCGTGAGCATTGCTTACGGGGTGACTTGACACTAGATTCCGGATATTTATCCTTCTATACGGAATACAGATTCTTTGATTCGAAAATATTTCAGATATACAAATTCAAATATACTTCTTTATTAAAATACGAGAGAGAAAAGTAGGATTTTTGTCTTTACTAGAGTTTTATTTTCTTAGCAATAAAAATTTATAATTTGATGGAGAACCTGAGAAAGTGTTAAGACAATCCGTTACCCACATTCCGGCGATATTTTCAGGATATTGCATTTTAACTTAACAGGCATAATTCATTTGTTTGAATGAAAATCGAACCCATAACCATTGCGTATACAGTCATATGGTGTGCCACTGCGCCGCAATTATAGAGCTATAAACAGTTTCTGTGGTAAGCATATTAATTAGTGTCAAGATTCACCGTTTACTTTTTACACTTTTATTTACAAAAATGAAGTACTAAACTAACAATTACTAAACATTTTGTATTACTAATCCAAACAAACAATAAATATACTATAACTACAGATTTTTCCCCAAATGGAATTTAAATTAAAGTCCCTCACATTCATTAAGCCAAAAAAGAACTGTACCACTATAGTGTTTCTTGTGTGTTATAAAATGTACAGTTTCTAAACAAATATTTAAATATTTTCATATTAGACAAGATTTCTTTGATGTAAAGCATAAATTCCAGGAGAACCAAGTAAGCAAATATTATAATAAGACACGAGAATATTTAAACAAAGTAGATGCTTGTTTTATACTTTGTTATATACAAGTATTTTGCCTTGAGGGATATATAACGTTGAAAGAAGAAAATAAAAAGAAAATACAAATTTTAATCATTCTTTATCTCTGTTTATAGTTTGAGTTTTTAGCTTTACGCTTTATCCCATATTACCACTCTACACTCGAGGGTAGGCTGAGGGAAAATAAGACAATAAAAATTAACTTCATGCAGAAAGTGGACACTGTTCCCGACTATCCCCCAATTGCTTTCTTTTGCTACAAAAGCGCTGAAGTACTAATAACTCATTTCTCCGAATGTAAATTTAACCCAAAACATTAACTAACTTTTAACTTTTTTGCATATCTTAAATGATTCTTATTCCTTAGCTCTGGTGGACAAAGCTCGTCGTTAAGTTTCTTCACACAACACGCACGTTCTTTAAATTATGCGGTAACTCTCGGAACCGAGAGTCTGAACTAGTGTTCATACCGCATAAAAGGAATAAAGGGAACTAGGTTCCTTTTATCGTACCTGCTATGCAGAGCGGTCCAATTCTTTTCTGCGTTTCAGGTACAGTTTAGATCTGTAGAGAGATTCACACTATAGTACCGGTCACTGTTAATTTCGTTCCCCAGTCTGAAGTAATATTCTTGTATAAGAACTATTACTTATATGCGTGGTTGGGTCGACACTTGCCTGGATCGGTAGTATGAGTGCTTGCGTTGTTAAAAAATATTATGAGTTAAAAAAATATTTTTATATGTTCTCATATAATAATATTATTGAAACTCATAATATTTTTTATATTTTTTAAAATTTAAAGCTATTGATGTTCATTTGAAAAATGTAATAATTGTTATAAATTAATTATAAACTTTATTTTGAGGCTAGTCGTGGCGTAGGGCCACAAAGTGTGACTTTTTACTTACATTTATATTTCTATTTTCTTCGTTCTGGGGTCGAGGCAAAAGGCAGCGTTGAATTCTGCCACTCAACACGCAATGCCTCGAGAATTCAGCAGAAAGTGGGGAAAAGAGTGTCTTAACACTAGGTTCCCTCTACCTACCCTGCTGTTTGAGGGATACAGCGTGGAGCTGTTTTTTTATTTAAAAAAAAATACTGTTGAGTTACTTGCTCTTTCTTTTCAGCAGAACTGCTGTCGTCGTCGGTGGCCCTGTATGCCACATTTCTGATATTTTTTATAACTCGACAATTCGAAAATGTTTGTAATTGAAGAAAGAAAATTTTCAGTTTTATTTTAAAATGTTTTTTAGGCAACTAAAGAAAAATAGGATAAAAATTAAGAGAAATTAAATATTTAAATAAAATAATTAAATATATATTATAAGTTTTACTGACTTAAATAATTACATTAGTGATACTAACAAAAACTTTAATGAGTTCGTCAAAACCAATAAAAACATATAATATAACACCATATCATGTTTATTAATTGCAAACATATTTTTTCTGTATATTGCTTGTTAACACGCAATGTCTCCAGAATTCCCCTAATTACCCTGCGGTGCCACAGTAAAAAAGAATTATATCCGACATTTTGTATACATCATAGTCACTCTACATATTGGGAGTGGATCCACTCTTCGTAGAACGTACTCGCAGCATAACTCAGTTTGCTTAATACCTTTTAAACTACCTCCATTGCGTGGCTACAATAAAATTATGTGACGACGAATATTGATGTTGGGGGAATTTGATGTATGTAGTACGTTTGTATTTTATGTATATTTGTATCTATACAAAATATAATACATATTATATATTTAATAAAGCTGAAGTTTATTTGATTGAACATACTAATTTTAGGAACTGGCGGTTGAAATATGAAAAAAAAAAAAAAACAAATACTATGCTTATCGCTTTTGTGTTTTTCACCCTTTTCATGATTAGTGAAGCTTAACGCAGCACTTTACTGCCTTTAACGCCGTCTTGCCAGAGTGGAGTAGTTTAAATTAGTTATTCTCTCGATGAAAGATCGAAAACAACCATTTATACCCTGAAATATAACCCGTTAACAGCCAGTCATTTCCAACAAATGTCAGCTAATTTTCAATGAAATAAATTTTTTTAGCCGCTATGGCATATCGGCACAAGGTCTGACTGAACGACATGGTTGTGGGTTCAATTTCTATTCGGAAATGAAATTCATAAAAAAAACCATTTCTCCGCTCTGGTAATAAGGCCCCAGGTTCCACCTACCTACCCTGCTATGTAGAATAGTGTGAAGTTAAAAAAATATAAGAATTTATCCTTTTTTTAGCTTCACTTTGAACTCAAATTAAAATATTGTTCTACCGTTATCTAACTAGTAACTTCTGTGAGAAGCCAAGAAACATATTTCATAACTTTTCAATTTGAAAACTTTACAATTCTTCCAATCCACTTCTTTGGGTGAACTCTTGAGGGCTGCCTTCACTGATTTTTGTTAACATATCTACTATAAGTATTTTGATTTTTTATCTCTACGTTGTATTCCGAAAATAGCAAGGTAAGAGATTCAAGTGTCAGTAGAAGCCTTTGGAAGGCTTTCGTGGGGACCCAGGTCCAACACGTAGAGGTCCCTTAGAGAATATACAAATGTTTTATTGTGACGCAACAACCGGGATCCATCTCTGGGTAACCACAGGCCCAGAGATGGTCACCGGTTAATGCGTAGGAACTATGGAAAATGTGAAAATCTAAACTAGGACCATGGAATGAACTTTGGATGGACTGGCTAATGGGCTATTAAATGAGACTATCTTGAGGCATTGCCTTTTGGGTGGCGAAAATCAACGCAAGCAAAGAAATTTAATAATTTAAATGAGAATCGAACCTATAACAATCGTGCTTACAGTCGCACGCGTACATAACTGTATTAAAGTTATGTCAATTTCTCCGTTTACACCGCGGCGTCGA
>DWAP01002577.1:0-13245 GCA_018230625.1 Heliconius eleuchia | reverse complement strand
TACCATCAGGTGACCCGAACGCTCGTTTGCCGTGTCTCTTCCATAAAAAAAAAATTAAATATCTACACTAACATTACAAAGTTGAAGAGTTTTTGTGTTTTACCGCCCTAATTTCACGAACTTTAAAAACAATACAAAATTGACATTTATTTCTATTTATATGGCAGAGTAAAACGGAACCCTTATAAGATCCCTTCATTGTTCGTCTGTCCGTCGTCGTTATTCATAACATATTAATTTAATGATTAAATAGGCTTAATTTAACACATATTTACTGTATAAACAAATATAAAAATATTTCAATATTTCTATATTTCTATACGATTTCGATAAAAAAAACTTAAAAAAAAAATCCTCCTATCGTCAAGTTTAGCCGAATTTTTAACATACTAGGTGTTAAGTGGCGGAAGGAATTGAGACCCTTACTTATTCTTGTCACTAGTGCGAGAAAAATACAATAATCCACTCCTCCGAATAGCAATCAAACCCACAACTATCGCTTTTATATTTTTAAACATTTTTAAACTGTTACTCCACACTTAGGGAAGAAAAAATTGTAAAAATCAAAAAAATAAATTGTAATGCAGGGATGCGTATAAAAATTTCGACGTAGCTTGATGAGAACGTATGGCTTAGTGGTCAGAACGCTTGGTCGGTTTCTAGGAGGCGTGGCTTCGAGTCCAGCAACGTTAAAATTTTCAGGACCCTATCCAGGTGGTGAGGGATGTTGGAGCGAAGTCCAAAGAAAGATGATGGGCAATCATCAGATTTTATTACCATATTTCCAAATCAGAGAACCCTAAATTATTTATTAGTGATGAAACATAGATAACAATGGAAAAATGTAGTTTGTTTTTTATGTTTTTATCAATTTTAATAGTAATTTTCGACCTGATAACCTTGAGGCCAGTCGTGGCGCAGGGGCACAAAATTTGACTCTAAACCCACTGGCCATGGATTCGATCCCCACTGGAGGAAATGAAATGTTTATTTAAAATTTATACTTCCATTTCTTCGCTCTGGTGTCGAGGTAAAGGGCGGCGTTGAGTTCCGCCATTCAACACGCAATACCTCCAGAATTCAGCGGAAAGTGTGGGACGGAGTGTCTTAACGGCGTGAAGCTCACAACCATGACATATTTCCAATCATAAGATAAAAATACGTCACGACACATTAAACCTAAAAAAATCGCATAAGTTAATTTTTTTTCCAAGATTATGTACTAATAAGACTAAAATTAAAATTAAAACTGAAATGCAAAAACAAATTTTTGAGATAAAAAAATAAAAAAAAAATAATTTTTATATCGATAAAAGTTGGTAGCTTGTGTACGCGGTACCCTATCTAAGCATTCTTACCCGGCCTCCATAGTGGGAATGATGCTGTTGACCACCGCCTTGGGCATCGAGGCATTGTCATTGTTACCAGAGCGAAGAAATGAAAATTTTATATCCTCCAGCGGAAATCGAACCCATAAGCATCTCGTTTACAGTAGCACGATTGTGCCGAGGCCTACAACTTATATAATATTATGTATTGTGTATATACAAGCACTTGTATTGTTTTTGATATAAAAGGACGTGGTTGTGTATAATCATCTAGTTCAGTTCAGGCCTTCTTCAGTGACACTCGCAAAACCAAAACCTGGTCAACAGTAGTTTCAATCAGTCAATAAAAAAAACACCTTAAGACTTGGCTATGGCGTTCGCGAAAGCTACATTTTTAATGTTGTGCTTAATTATTGTAATTGTACATGTTGAAAGTGAGTATTTTGGAAAATTATTTTAAAATAACAAATAGTTTAGTAAGCTAATAACCAAGTAATTCAAGTGCTGTTGATTAGGCTAGAAGCCATAAATTTTTGTGAGCCTCAACTCTCTCGAATGGTTTACTAGGCTCTTCTGAACAGTTCCAATATTCAGGCCCCGGCTCCATAATCACATCAGCTCGTAGACACCATAATATTGTATTGTCGCATAAGCTACATACTCGTACAACTGCCAAATTTCATGAGGATACAATTATTGCAATTTCTTGGGAATAATATTAGGAATGACATTGTTCATTGCCAGATATTTAGCATGATTTTAACTCGCTGCCTCTATAAGTCCTGTAAGGTATAAGAGCCTACGAACATATTAGGATCAAATAATATTTTTTAACACTTTAGTAGATTAGATACGTAAGCGCTTGTAATTTATTAGAGTTTAGAGATGTCTGGCAGAAGATTAAATCCATGCTAAGTGTCTGGCAATGGATAACTTCAAAAGTGAATCAGCGAGTACGACTTAGGTGATTAAAAGCCGTCATAGCTATTGCACAAGATGTCGGAATTAGCAAGAAATACAAATGTCGCTAACTCAACGTTACACAGTTTATGGTTTCAGCGATGACCAAGCTCTATAAGAGCAGTCAAGATCGAGAGCTAGACAATTTGGCCGCTATGGCTGATAAGATAATGAAAATACACGAAGTATCACAGGTCGCGCCTTATCGTCTGATTTCATTAATAATGAATTACATTCATCAATCATTAAATTATCTATTGAAATCCTAGAAATAAAAAGAAAAATATTTCCGTGGCCCCAAAACAAATCATTGCAAAGATGTAGAAGCAATTCAAGGTCATGGCGAGAGCAACGAGGCAGGCAACATAACCTATGTTATTATCATTGTGAATTTAAAAAATACCCCCGTAAATATGAACCACCCTGCTCCTGGAAATCTACTGAAAAACTCTTAAAACTCGCAGTAGTGTTGACGAAGACTCTTTTTCTTCGTCTTTGCGTTATCGACCTCAAAAAATTAAATTAATTTTAGGGCTCTGTAACTTAAAGGAAAAAAAAGAACCCTTATAAGACTTTGTTGTCCGTCTGTCTGTCTGTCTGTCTGTCTGTCAAGAGCCTTAGATATGAGATCAATATAATAATAGATAGGAGTTCAATTGAAATTCAAACCTTCTAGTACACAGATCTACGGTCCCATGATTTTCTGAAAAAAATGTATTTCCACATTCACTTCAAAAAGATACGGCCATATAAAAGATATCGCAAAAAACGCATATTTCCACATTATAAAGGGAATCAAGGTTGATAGCTTGAATTTAATAAAAAAAAGCAGACCTTCGGAACCCTCGGAGGGCAAGTCCGTCTCGCGATTGTCCGGTTGTTTTTAATAGTTACGGGAGCTAACATATCATTAATTGTTCGAACAATATTTGTTCGCCTCAATATTAAGTCAATATGCGGCAAACGAGAGCGAAAACAAAACGTACGGCGAGAAAGTACGTAAGGCGAGTATTAGATTTGGTATTAAGAAGACAATACAGATGGTCGTTCATTATAGCAGGGCGTAAAGCAACCTTTTCTAGACGCCTTTCTAAAAACATAATTTATTGGTCGATATGATTCCTAATAGGTTAATCGACGCCGTTACAAGATTATTTAAGATCGGTATGGTTAAGTAATTCTTACACACCTAATAGTGAAAGGACTATTTTGTTTTGTCTTTCTAATAGATAGTTATTCTAAACGCGTCGATTGTGAGTTTGGTTCCCACTCAGGGGAATTAATAATTATTTTCATTCCATCGCTCTGATAACTGCTGGGTATAGACTTAGTTTGGAGTTTCATAAAGCTTCTATTTCTGTGCCTATATTACTATATGTGGGATATAGTGTGAACACTATTCAGTCATCTGTCATCCGTCCACCAATCTATCTATCAGTGATTGCAAGATTGACAGATGACAAAATACGACCGGTGACGGCCAACATGATCATTATTTTATAATATTTATATCATTTTTTCCCTTTGTTTCAGGCCAATGCGGACTTAATGAAAAGCACTCCAACTGCGGCACTTGTGACGGGACTTGTCGTAATCCAAAGCCTATGTGTCCACAAGTTTGTAAGGAGGGATGCTTCTGTCAAGCTAATTTTGTTAGAGATAATAAAGGCAAATGTATTAAACTAGGCAGTTGTTAGAAACGTGTGTTATATATATTTTAATATGATTTATAAATAATCAATACAACTTATAGATATACCATACCCTCTTATTTCCACGCTTCGCCGTCTGTTATAATAAAAACAATAAAAGTATTCCAAAACCAATGATGTATTTTTTTTTTTTTAATTATAGGAATTTTTGATTCGAGACCACCCAGTGTAAAAAAAGCCAGTCGTGGCGCAGGGGCACAAAGTTTGACTGTAAAATCGACTACTTGTTCGTTTCGTTCGGTTCGATCCCCACTCGAGGAAATGAAATATTTATTTATATTTTCTTTTCTTCACTCTGGTGAAGAGGCAAAGCGCGGCGTTGAGTTCCGCCACTTAACACGCAATGGCTCCAGAACTCGGCGGAAAGTAGGAAACAGAGTTTCTTAACACTAGGTTCCCTCTGCCTACCCTGCTGTTTGTGGGATACAGCGTGAAGCTGATTCACTGTAAAAAAAAATATCGAGGAGTTCCTTATACATGCTTCTGTAAGAAAAAGAGGTTATTAATTCGACTGTATTTTTATTATGTTCTGAGGTTTACTCAGAACTTTGGATTAGGTGAATCGATTTGATTTTTTTTTATTTAAAAGCTAGTACTTCCCGTGTGGTTCCAATTTTATTTCCATATTTTTTTAATTCATTTCTGACAATGGTCAGAAGTCTTAAGACTCCGTTCCCAACTTTCCGCAGAGTTTTTCGAGGCAATGCGTGTTGGTTGCAAAACTCAACGCCATGCTCTTACTAATTATTCAATCCATCTAGTGGGAATCGAACCCACAACCGTCGAGTTACATTCACACACTTGTGCACTTGTGTTAAGAAATAAAAAAAATTGGTTTAAAAACAAAAAAAATATTGTTTCATTTGTATTTATACAATTCAATAACAAATGCCTATTTGTTGTTCGGATATTTTTTTTGTTTGAACAAATGAAATTATTTATTATTCGTGTATAATTATAGAAACTAATAATACGTTATTCACCATTCGAATATTTTTTGAATCAAAAAATATATCAAAAAGGTAGTAGTGAATGTAGCATGTCTATATTGTGTAGTGTAACTAACCTTTTTGTATATATAGTTGGAAACTCTTATCAATAATGGTAATTTAAACTAAATGAGATTGTTGTACTTATCTGTGAAACAGTGTAATTTTAAAAAAACATATTTTTTAGAGTTAGTTTTTTAAAGGAATTCTTTTAGTAATTAACTAATTTAAATACTAAAAGAATACTAACTTGTAATTTTTGTGGCTCATTTTCATAGGACGTAAATTCAACCGTTGTACAAACTAATGGTAGTAAATTGTCAATATACGGCATGCGGGTATTCCCCCCACGTTGCCAAACCAATGAAATTCATTGATTGGTAATCCCCCGCACCCCGCATGCGAGTTCTATCAAGCAATGAAAATGATTACAGCATGCGGTCTCTATGGCACGCTGTAACGACCGATGAACACGAGCTCCTTCGACGTCGCAGGTGATTTGCATAATAAAATTAGTTTATCAAACGAAATTAATTCTAATAAAACAAAAGAATTTAATGTAATTTTTTGGTCATTATATGGTGACAAGTTCATAATTTTTTTTATATACCAGCACGAAACGGGCCTGATTTACACGTGAAGTAAGTACTGTTCCCAGATGCCATAATACAAAAAAAATACATCGTTATTTTTTTAAAGCGTTTTATTGCAACACAGAGCGAAGCGTGTTAGAAAAAGAGCTTTAACTCTTCAACATCTGTCCAATCTAATACACCTGCCATAATTATCTCTGACATAATTAGCTCGACAGAAGCAGCCCGTCAGACAAGCCTGGATACATATGGGGTTTGGATTGCGACAGGTCCTGTCACAGTTGCCGCAGTCCGTGAACTCTTCATTGGGTCCACATTGGCCTGAAATAAGGTGAAGAAAAATTAATAAATATTATAAAATAATAGGGATCACGTCGATCATCATCCATCCATCGACCATCATCCAGCCATCGACCATCATTTGTATTTTGTCATTCCCCGGCCAATTCTGCAATCATTGGCAGATAGATTGGTTGACGGATGACTCAATTATATTCACCCTGTCTCACATATTATACAGAGTGTTTTTGTCAGCACCATTTTAAATGAAATCACAGTTTTAAGTACTGTATAAAAGCCTAATACAATTTTAACATAAAAAATAAAAAGTGACTTTTTCAAACAAAATAAATAATAAAGTTAGCGTTACAAAATAAAACGTCATTTGAATCATCAGGTCGAGAACAACGCACGAAGCCATAAACCTATCAAAGCCAACCCGCCGCATACGCCTTATTGCCAAATCGGTATAGGTAAGGGCGGCAAAGTTCAAAGTTTTTTAACCAAGTTTTAAAAAGTTTAACCTTTACTAGTATTTTTGTAGTAGTATGTGTTTACGTTATTGGTATCTATGCGTAACTGCGTAACGAAATACAGGTGTGGGTAAATATCGTGAAATTTAAAAATATCCTACGTCTAAACTGTTGGGGTATCTTGATTAATTTCTTTAGGTATGGGTTTAAAATATTTTACCCTATAAGCTGTTTCCGTAAAAGGAGCGCTGACACTTCCACCCTGTATATTGCAAAATAGGCAGTAAGAAGTAGTAGTGTTGTAAACTCTCACCACTAAGAAAGCGAATGTATGAAAATGATTTATTGTTCAGAGTGGGAACCAAACCTACGACCGTCGTGTCTAGAACCACACGGTGTGCCGCATAGAAAGTAAAAAAAGACAATAACAAATTAATATAGTCCTTTCACCGCTCTTCATTTATTTGGAGAAATATTGCGCATTAACAAGTTGCTTATTAAGAAGCTGTCGTGGCGCAGGGACACAAGCGAGTCATAACAACGCTGTGGTTGCGGGTTCGAACCCCTCTCGGCGAAATGAGTTAATATTTTTAAATATATTGATGTTTTCGCTATGATACCATGATAAAAAGCGCGGGTTTGAGGGCCGTTTCTAATACACAATGCCTCAACAAGTCGCCGGAAGTGTAAAAAATACATGTTTAAATAATATCGTTAAAACAGAGTTGTATCATTTAAAAAAATAGTATATATTTGATTATGGACACCATGCGACTCTTAGCACGACGGTTGTGGGTTAGATTTCCAATTGAGGGAATGAAGTATTCAATATTTTCATTTCCGCGCGCTGATAATTAGGCGACGTTGAGAACCGCCACCCAATACCTCGAGGATTCGGCGGAAAGTGAGGGGTTTTAATGGGAACTTTGTGTTAAGGTTCCCCGGTACCGTCTGCCTTGTGCACTATTTTTAATGGGATTGAAAACATTTTCGGAATTAAAAATAGTAGGTAATAATATTTTATGTTTATAATAAGCGAACGATCTAAAGAATTTCTTAGGAAAACCCCGGTTGAGGAAGTGAAATTCAAGCACGACGGCCATACCTAAGTATTATAATATGATTTGTTATTCATTCCTCTATATCATATAAATTACCAATAGGTATTAAATATTACAATTTTTATACAAATTTATTTTAAAACTTGTAGTTTATTTTAAACGTTTTACTATATGACCTTTTAGGGTTTCGTACCTAAATAGATAAAAAAGGAACCCTTAATCACTTAGTGGTCCGTCTGTTTGTCTGTCAAGACCATTTATCTCCAGATCAAGTAAGTGGATTATACCCATCTTCATTTAATAGTTTTAAGTCAAAAGTCATGAGAATCAAAAACAACATCTTTGTTTATAATTTGTCTTTATATAAAACAAAATCTTCATAAATATTCTTTTTGGACACGAGGCCAGTCGTCGTCGTCGTCGCAGGGGCACAAAGTGTGGCTGTAAAGTCGACTGGATGTGGGTTCGATCCTCCTCGAGGAAATTAAATATTTATTTAAATTTGTATTTTCAATTCTTCTCTCTGGTGTCGAGTTCCACCACTTAACACGCAATGCTTCCAAAATTTGGCAGAAAGTGGGGAACGGAGTGTCTTAACACTAAGCTAAGTTAGGCTCTATCTGCCGACCCTGCTGATTGCAGGATACAGCGTGAAGCTATTTTTTTTATCTTTATAAATCTTCCGTATTAGGTGTACTCGTATATAAGTATACTCTTGCCCACGTGGTAAACAAATTACTGATTTGATTTGAAATCAGACACTAAGTTAACCTCGTATCTAACCACACCCGCAGTGAATCTGTTTCCACTCTTGGTTGCAGTTTGTGTTAACCACACGTCTTATTTTATATAATCAGGCCGTCGTGGAGCAGTAGTACAAGCGTGCAACTGTATACACGACGATTGTGAGTTCGATACCCACTCGGAAGAAGGAAATTTGAATATTTTTGTTTCCTCGCTCCAGTAAAAAGTCAAAGCGCGGCGTTGAATTACGCCTCTCAATACGCATTGTGAATTCGGCGGAAAGTTGCGAATGATAATGTCTTAATTTGAATGGAGTGTCTTAGTAGGTCTGGTTCCTAGTTCCCTCTGCCTATCATGCTATGCGGGATAAATCGCAAAAAGAAATTTAAATATTTGAACATAACGAGATTTGTGGAACTTTTGGACACTATTTAAGTGCTCTGACTATTAAGCCATACGACGAAATTCTTTTACGATTGTTACAACTTATTTTTGTTGTTAACATCTCTGGAAGTGAAAATATTAACACGCACGGTATATATAATGACAGTTAAAGAATACAATATTATGGTATCAACTATGGTATGAACTGATGTGATGATGGAGCCAGGGCCTTAATATTGGAACTCTTCACAGTTTACTAGTAAACGATTGGAGTTTAAGCTCATACCATTTATAGCTCCAAGCACATTCCATACAACTTGTATAACTTAGTGTTGAAACGTATATTACTTTAAATAAAGAAAAAAATACTCACTTTTGACATTTCCAATTGCAATAATAAAACATAACATTAAAAAAATTGTTTTCGCGAACGCCATGATTATGTCTTGGAGTATTTATTTTTTGTTGACTGATTTAATGCTGTTGTAGTGGTGGTACCTCATGGTCTTGAGAGCGTCTCTGATGGTAGCCTGAACTGTACTAGATGATTGCGCACAAACGCGTCTTTTTAAAGCAAAAAATACAAGTATTTGTATAAGCATACATAATATCGTTATATTACATTGAGTCCGTCGTGATTCATGGGCGACAAGCGGGTGACTGTAAACGCGACGTTTGTAGGTTTGAATGGCACTTGAGGAAAGAAAATATTTAATACTCGCAGCTTCGCCAGCTTACAACCTGTAATTATCTTATTATGTTGCATTTGCCAACAAATTGATTATATAATTTGTACATTCAATAATTTTTAATAATTCTGTGAAAATGCAAGCACTAAGTGGCTGCTTGCGCAGATGCAATCAGCGGCAAAGGCGCCCCCTGCGAGACTCGAGCCATGCCTAGGGCATGCAGATAAATAGAACGTTGAATTATTATAAAATAGAAATAGAATTTATTAACATTAAATATTTAAAAATACATAATAAAGTACTTATATTAGAAATTGTTAAACAATTTCTTTTACTTTTCAGCATAGGGTTCCCCAACATCTTTCCACACTTGAGCCTACATTAATTTCAGGTTTTTTACTGTGTTTGCTACGGCTATTATGTTAGTATTTATCCTTATAGATTTTAACTTGTTAAAGACAAGTTCTTTTTTCCTTATATATAATAAGGTATACTCGTTTCCATATTATGTTTTTTAACGTTTTTGTTATAAAGAGCCCATGTTTGGACCCATACAATTACAAGAATTGTATATCTGTTTAAATGAAACTCTTTTAACCGGATTAATCGCATATATTTTGTATTATACCCGTGGTCACGGTTAAAAGAGTTTCATTTAAAATGTGTAATAATCGTGAAAATCAAAGAACTTATTAATTCTATATCTGTTTAGTTCAATTGGTATACCTAGAGTGAATTCGATTTATAATTTCTTTGTGAGTCATCGGTATAGGAGAAATAATTTGGCCGATATATGTATGTGTTCCTCGATGTACGCTATTGTATAAATATTTATGAAAATGGATATTTTTTGACTATTAACTTTTTGTCGTCTTCGTTGGTACTGCATTGCTTTCTTTGACTAGCTGATTTAGCATTTTTTATAAGAAATGCTATATATAGCTCATCAGGATTATCGATAATGATTTAATACTGCTCCATTTGTGTAAACGCTCAGTCGAGGTTACTAAATGCTAGTTATAATGTTGTTTGAAAAATGCATGCGAGACACGGTAAGAAACAAAAAAAAATTACATATGTGTATTCATCATTAGGTCACTTGTATTAGATGTATAATTCATTGAAAAAGCTCTTATTAATATTAGGTTTCATTAATAAATATTAGAACTTATAAACATAAGTTGATAAATATACGGATGTATTAAAATGGAAATGTTTTTTCCTTGTATTTTGCGACATTCTAAGTTTTAGTAAAAGGCGCTTGGTTTAGGTTGTTTTTTATAATATAAGCTCAGGTATGCATTGTATAAAAGAAAAAGATTTTTTTTTGGTTAAAATCCGAAAAGTTAATAAACCTACTAGTAAATCTTACAATGCACCAACTTATGTATAGTAAAACCTCCGATTGTCCAATATACGTTAGAAAATGATATTTTATCATTAGTATTATAGTTTTTTTTCCTTCAAGCCGTATCCCGCATGGAGCAGGATAGGCAGAGAGAATCTAGAAACCTACTGTTATGACCCTCCGTTACCATTAAGACACTTCCGTCACTTACGTTTTTCTGAATTCTAGAGGCATTGCACGTTGAGTGGTGAAATATTGTTTCTTATTTTTGAACCTTGTTACCGAAGCGCTAAAATGAAAATATTAAATATATCATTCCTCGGACTGAGAATCAAACCTGCAACCGTAATGTAACTTTATATTGGTTGAGAAATTTAAAAAAACGATATCCGTTACAAATAAATACCTCTCGTCACATATTTGTACTTAGATCGATGATGAGAAGTTATAATACTAAGACTAACGGTATCTATATAGAATTTATACAAAGCCGTCTTCAATTACTATCGAATTGATTATTTTTTTAAATTTTTCTTTAGAGCTACCCAACTCCCAGAATTGCGACGATGGCGGCTCTGTTCCTAAATATCTGATATTTATAAGCTTTAGCTTTGAACAGATATGTTCGTGTACGGCCTTTTTTATTTTTCAGGGCATTTTTTTTAGGCAGACTATTCGGGTGTGGACATGGGATTACCCTATTATATACATTTAGGGCATTACAAGCACTTTTGAACAGTCAATTTATAAGAGAATGTCAGTATCAACGGACTGTTGATACTGACATTCTCTTATCCACATTCTCCACATCCTGTAGGACTTACAGGAAGCTACAACCGCTTCGAAAAGCAATTCTGCTTAAAAAATTGGTTCTTGAGTAAGCAGTATTTTGAGTATAAATTAATAATTTATCTTTTTTTTTTGTGATTTCGTGGAATTAATAATTTATCTTTTTTTTTAGTGATAAAAAAAGATAAATTATTAATTCCTTAGCAGGCATAGGGAACATAGTGTTAAGGTACTCCATTCCCTTCACGACACTTTCGTTTCCCAGTTTTAGCCGAATTCTGGAGACATTGCGTGTTGACGAAAAATATAAATACTAAATACTTAATTTCCTCGACTGAGAATCGAACCTGCAAATGTCGCGGTAACAGTCGCACGTTTGGGCTCATGTGCCACGACTGGCCTCAATTTGTCTTTGATCCACGAAATAATATCTGTAAATAAACAAAAAAATCAACGTAAAAACCATTTACAGAAAATGTTATGTAAATAGAAATAAAACGTAAAAAGAATCTCTCCGGCGGGGAACCGAACCCCGGTCTCCCGCGTGACAGGCGGGGATACTGACCACTATACTACCGAAGACTATACGAAAATGGTCAAATAACTAAATTGATATACACTATATTGCACTTATTTAATTAATAGCATTCAACAGTTTATATATAAACTTTACACATCTTTAGTATTAATTGAAATCTATTATGTTTGGTCGACGAGAACAAAAAATAAAAAGTAAGAAAATTACTAAAATCAAATCTGCGCCTCCGTCAGGTAACTTCAGGCAGGCACGACTCCTGTACTGTTAAATTATAAGACCATGTGGTTAATTTTTTTTTTTTTATATATTTTATTTTTGAAAAAAAAAGAATTTAATTGGAAGAAAATAAGCTACGCGTCCATTTTTATTGTTTATTTTTTTAATACTAGGTTCCCAAGTTGCCTCTGCCTATCCTGAATCTGAAAAGAACAGTAGTTATTTTGTATTACTACAATTAAAAATGTTTTGCGCATTAATCTTATTCTTGCAATTAAAATTAAAAATGATGTCATTTAAAGTAATTAGATAAGAGTAAGTATGCAAAACAGTGAGTTAAAAGCTATGATCATATTTAAGTATATATAAATGTATCTGCGATGATAAGACTATATACGAATTAATTTAGACGTTTTTAAACATTTTTAAAATTAATCCACACTGATAAAAGAAAAATACTTATTTAGAAAACGTATAAAAATTTGAACGTAACGGGCCTCGAACCCTCGCCTCCGCCGCCGAGGGTTCGAGGGGTTTTTTAAGTTAGATTTACTTGAAATGTAATAATGTATGAGCCGTTGGTAAACCTAATAAAATAAATAAATAAATAGTATCTCTGTACGAAGATTTTTACAAATTTCCACTATCCAAAGATAATTACCAAGAATTATCGTTTGACAAGAGAGAATACTATTTCTTTAAATATTTTTTCTTTCTATAAATATAGGAACAATAATAGTATTTTTTTAGCTACACGACAATAGAAGGGTAGGTGAGATCAGGTTTAAAATATGATATTTAGAGAACGAAGCCATTTCTCCAACAGTTATATCCTCTCCGCTTGTCCTTATAACACAGGAGAAGAATAATTAGACGAAAACAGACAATATAAGTTTTTATTTCTACAGATTCTTATTTAATTTCACTTTTACCGAATGATCGTCTACGAAACGGTGGTATAATCCACCACACGTTTAATTTTGTATGACAATTGCTTAAACACTCTAGAAAACAACACCACTAAATAAATTAAAAATAGCATTGTATTTAAAATTATTTTATAGCTGCTTATGTTAATAAAATTAAGTAGCTTCACGCTGTATCCCGCACACAGCAAGGTAGGCAGAGGGAACCTAGTGTTA
>DWAP01002576.1:0-13247 GCA_018230625.1 Heliconius eleuchia | reverse complement strand
ATATTTCATCTCCTCGAGTGGGGATCGAACCCACAACCAGTCGATTTTGCAGTCAAACTTTGTGCCCCTGCACTACGACCGGCCTTCAATAATATAAAAACAAATATAAATCTAAATTACATTAAATTGCACAAAACTCAGTTAACAAACATAAAACCATTGCTAACAAAAAAAAAGTCATACAATCATACATATAAAACAGATAAAAAATATATTTCCAGCGAGTCGAGCGTACAGATACAGATAGTAAAAATTAAAATATCCAAAAATAAGTAGGTAGGTGGCACCTGCGCTTGCGTCACGGTACGAGCCGGGACGTTTACGGTACCGTAGATCTTGATTTATGGGTTTGCAATCGTATTTTTGTTAACCTTACCGTAGCTATAGTATCTATATATTGTAGCTCTTCGTATGAATCGATGGACATTCCTGCGGTTTTTTTCTTTCTGTGTTTTACGGACACCCTTCAGCCACATAAATTGTACGAAATAAACCTATTTGATAGTCGTTAAATGAAAAAGTGTTTAATGATTTCTCTTATTATACTAAGACTACTTGATATAATTTTATTTGCTTATGGTAGATTATGTCATTATTATACATATATTGATGCGTGTCGGCACAGCAAAAGCACAGCTTGCTTTAAACGCTACGGTTTTGGGTTCGATTCCCATTAATCATTTATGACGTATATTTGGTCGCTGTATTTAAGAAGTGACTACAGGTTTACGTGTATTTCCACTATAAAGAGTTACTTTATGAAAGTTAATGAATAATTATAATAGTCATGAGTAAATTTTATTTGTTTTATTTGTTTTTTTTTTCAGGACCGAATTTAATACATTGACAGGCGGAATTACATAAATAAATCTAACTGGGAGTCAAACCCATGAC
This sequence comes from Heliconius eleuchia, assembly GCA_018230625.1. Taxonomy (NCBI): domain Eukaryota; kingdom Metazoa; phylum Arthropoda; class Insecta; order Lepidoptera; family Nymphalidae; genus Heliconius; species Heliconius eleuchia. The sequence goes on along the minus strand of DWAP01002576.1, from coordinate 12,353 downwards.
CTACACGTTCACAGTAGATTCGATAACCTCCGATTGGTATAACATTATTCAGTTTCATATAAACATATATTTTTATTTAACTACAATTTAACGTGTTAATTATTCTCGGGGATCCCCTGAGTTTTTATTTAATTAATTTTCATTTCTCTGCTCCGGTAGATGAAGGGCGGTGTTAGTTACACCCCACAACACGCAATGCCTCGAAAATTGAATGGAAAAATGAGGAACAGAGTTCCTGAAGTTTTTATGACTAGATACTCTCTGCCTATTCCGCTTTGAGAAAAAAAAACTTGAAGCCGTCTATATTTTATTTTTTTTAGTATTGGTTTTACAACTCTATGGTGCAACACTTTTTGTCATAGAAAAGCCAAGATAAGAAACAACGAGGCTAGAATTTTCCGTGGTTAAGGAATTTTCAAAGAAACAAGCGTGCGACTGTAAAACGTGACGGTTGTGGATTCGATTCCTACTCGTGGGAATTAAATATTCAATATTTTCTTGTCCTTGCTTTGGTAACGAGACAGAGCGAGGGGCTGAGTTCCGCAAGTCAACACATATATACACATAGGGCAGGCAGAGGGACCTAGCATTAAGTCACTCCGTCCCCCACTTTCTACCGAATTCGAGGCATTGCGTGTTGAGTAGGGATCGAACTCACAACCCTCACGTGACAGTCACACTCTTGAGCCTCCGCAAAACTTACCAATGATGTTTAAAAAACTGTAAAAGATATATACACACATATTCAAGGGTAAAGCGTAAATTAAAATAAAAAACAGGACTTCTATAGACGGTAAAAATGCAATTGTATAATCTTCTATTTTCATTTTGAATGACCGAACGAATAAAAAAAAATCGAACAACAGCGTCCGAGCTAACATACGAAATGTTATACAAGAGGCTGTAATAAAAACCATTTGAACTCACTCCCTCCGCTTGTATAGAAGAATATTATATCGTTATATTAATGATGTTTTCGTATCATATATTGATATTGTATTTGTTTTAACTAGAACAAATGGTGCGATGCGTAAAGGGATATATTTTTTATTTTTATAGACACGTATGTCTTTTATTATGCGAGTTATGGAGATGATCTTAGGTTGGATGGCGGAACAGAACACCGAACTTAAGTAATATAGATTTTAGAAATTGTAAATAAGTTCAGCTTCACGCTGTATCCTGCACATAGCAGGGTAAGTAGAGGTCACCTAGTGTTCTCCGTTCTCCATTTTCCTCCGAACAAACTGTATTATACCCAAAATAATTAAGTATTTTTTATATCAGTGGTTACATCGGAAAAATAAACATTTTCTAAGTCGATGTGCTATTATGGCGTATTCGTGCGATCATGATGGTTCTGGGTTCGACCCCTACTTAGGAGAATAAACAACTTTCTTTTCTCTGCTTTGATAAATTAAAATGTAGCGGTTTTTTCCCACTCAACGCGTAACGTCTGGAATTCGAAAGCAATAGGGAAAATACGACATCTTAACACCAGGCGCTCTCATGTACATTGTGTAGGATAGCAGCTGAAATTGAAACTCTAGCATAAACTGTCCCCCATTCGAGAATTGAATCCACACAAACGTGACGGTTGTGTCAGTCGGACCCGTCCAATTGCATTAAGAAGGAGCCATTAAACGTTGTATTTTAGAATATTGAAATGAATTAAGTAGAAGCGTTTCAGAACGGCTACTTGTGAGTTACTTAACACTCCTGCATTTGAATTATTGCCAATAATTTAATTCCAATTGAATTAGTACACTAAAGTTAGCTCTGTGCATAATTTACAGGGCTCCAACTAAAAAAATAATTTTTATTTTCTTCATATATATATCAGAATAGGTAGACTCCGTTCTCAACTTTCTATCTAAGTGACACAGCGTGGTGGGTATCTGATCTCAACGCAGCGCTTTCTTCGCTTCTTACCAGATCAGAGAAATGTGTGTTTTTGCTACAAATCATTCCATTCAATTTGAAATTAAAATAGTATAAATAAAAAACTTCCTCTACAAAGCTCGAACCCACAGCCGTCAGATCTACAGTGAAACATCAACTGCACTATGAGAGCTTCAAATTTAATCTAAGGAGCAACACACAATGGCTTCGTACAGTGACATATGTAGTTTCGTTCGACTGTATAAAGGAAGTGATTCGGCGGTATATACGAGTGTTTACAAAGAAAAATGTCTGAACTGGTCGCATGGGAGACGTGAGACGTTATTAATGACAGACCAACAACTAATGTTGATAGTAATCTTATGTGATTTTTTTTATACTACTTGCTCCTTCTATAGGCTTTGCCTGCGTTGACAATTTGAAATAACAGAGTTGTGAGCTAAGGGCCTTCAGGTATAGTGGATTACATCAAAAGGATCGACGTGTTGTAATATAGGCTACCATATTTTTCGATGAATCGACTATTTGAGACAAAAAATATTTTCTTAATTCTTACCTGTAAGAGTATTTTCTGAGATTAGCGCGTTTAACCAAACAAACTCTTTAGTTTATAATATCAGCTTTATTATATTATGAGTAGATCGACATAGATAGTAAAGAATAAAAATGATTTGAAATACTTATAAAAAAACTATATAATATAACTTTATTTATAATCTAGATAAAATTGTGCAATTTACCTTTGTTCTGGACAAATTAAACAAACAATAAATCAAATAATTCATAAACACACACTTTTTTCTTTTTATGATTGTTTAGTTATTATTAAATCCTTCTTCATTCGTTTTATATCAATCAACGTACGCGTCACCCAGTCATCAATCGACTCCGCCATTACAGCTGAGAAAAGCGCGCGAAAACAGTGGTCACAGATAAGAAAGATATTTACCCAAATTACATCAGTGAAATATGACGACAGATACAATCACGAAGGTTTTAATGACCTCTTCGCTTTTTTTACGGCCAATTTTCTTTTACAATAATTTTGTTTGACTCATTTAAACTAATAAAACAGACATATTAAATGTATTTGTAGAGCGATTTGACATAAGAACGTATATATAATAACATTTAATTTTAAACATAAAAATTATATATAAAGTGAGTTGTGACTTATATGACGATAATAAAATATAATTTTTTGGCCTAAGCAAAGACAAAATCTGAATTATACCCGGATGTGTAGTCTGAAAAACATGATTAGTGGGTGTTTAATGTTGTGGTACATAGTAATTCGGTGCCGACCGTTTTACTCAGTTTATATGGGTCAACATTGTCCAAATGCCTCGTGCGATGAACTATGAGCATTATCGAGGCATGTTTCGCAACAAAATTAATAGAAAAAAAAACCAAGTGACTCTTAAGGATAGATTATACGAGCGTAAAGGGTTATAAAATACGTTCCAGTCAAAATACGTGTTTTACCTATTTTATGGGCAGTTCGTGAGTTTACGTGGCTTCAGCGAGTCTGTTGAGTCTAAGGAAATATTACACGCGAATACGCTTTATCATCTTTACGACTGACCAGTGCTATAGATGACAGATATATATTATAATAAACGATAGCATGTTTAAAATGTCTTACTTTAAAATGTGTAACACTTGCAACAATATCAGCCGTGACAATACACTCACGTGAGAATTTTATAAATCGCTGAAAAATCCAGTGACGGTCGCTCAGACACATAATTTAATGCACGCTTTTTATTTTGTCATTAACCTTCGAGGTGCTCCGGTTTCGAATCGGCAACGTTTTATTTTTGAAACACGGTTACGCGGCGATTAACCGGAACGCTCAACACCTAGCTGGTCGAACTAGCGAAGCCAGCTCCGACTCCGGCAGAACAGACAGAGTCTTGCACTCGAAAAAAAAGTTGACTTTAAAAAAAAGTCTCGCGATTTAACAAGTGTCTTTTGGCGGGAGTCGCGCGGAGGGCGCGAGCGGCGCGCCGAAACGTTCGCGTCGACTGGCCGCCGGCCACACAGAAAAGCTCCTTACGATGGATACATACAGCGACGTGCAATCTATTTATAATGTTAAGTTGAACGCAACGCACGTCCATTGCCTCGGTGCCTACTAACATCATAATATTTAAAGTTATTAGGTCGACTGATGAAACACAACTCTGTTTACATACCATTTATGAACATATTAAAATTACCACCGATCCGTCGTCTGCTGGGGGTTTATTTTGGAACGTAACGGTAGCAAGGTTTTTTTTTGCAGTTTCACGCTTTTTTGCGTATAAAAGGGAACCTGGTGTTATATTGAGTGGCAGAGCTTACAGCCGTGCTTTGTCTATTATGATAAAATAAAAAAATATTAAAAATAATCTAAATGTAATTAATTACTCGCCCAAGTGGGAATTGAACCCATAAACGTCACCTTACTGTACGAGGGTTTGTCTCACGGTTTCTGTAACGGTCAAAATATATTATAAATCTTGACATCCTACAAGATATACGAGTAAAAACATAAATTTTGTATTATTTACAGAAATAACAGTCATGAAACTCTACGCTATCAAAACGTCGATAAATATTGAATCGGTCACGAAATTTATGAAATGATGTATGATGTATGGGTGATGAAATTGATAGTTTTTATAGGTAGCATTAAGTAAGTAGAAGCGCCTACTGTCGATCAATGAAGCTGTTAAATCTGCGTACAAAGAAACTTGAATGTTTCATGCGAGCCGTCAACGTCTTTTATTCTTTACACTTGTCTGTTAGACACTAATCCCCAATTTGCCCTTGACAACCCATAGCTCCATTTAGCTTCATATTGAATGTATATTTTTACTTGAAATTGGTTGTGGGTGCGATTCTCGTAAATGGTTTCTTTGGTGTATTAGGTTTGTATACCGCAAATAGCATAGTACGCAGAGTGAACCTAGGAATCTAGTGTTAAGGTATTTCGATCTCATTAAGACTCTTCAGTTTCTCACATTCCGCCGAATTCTCGATGCATTGCGTGTTGAATGGCGGAACTAAACGCCGTAAGAGGAAATTTTTATTTTTAAATGATTTTCATTTTCTCACTAGATAGAGAGCAGCGTTGAGTTCCACGAATGATTTTATTTAGAAAGTAATATATTTGTGGTGCGGACTGTATTAAAAATTTTTTTTTAGAAATAACCGACATTACATATAACGTGTTAATCGAATATTTTGAAAATTTTCAATCTTTTACGTGAAATAAAGTATTATTATTCGGTCCAGTATGACAAGATGCGGCGTTGGGTTCCGCTATCTATTAGAATTCATTTATTAGTATGGAACGGAGTGTATTAACAATAGTTATGTTTTTCTGTCTACTCTATCTACCTTTGCGCGTAATGATAAAACAAACTAATAAATGGATTTGTTGAAAATTTTTTTTTAGCTTCGTGCTGTATCGTGTACATGCTAGGCAGAGGGAACCTGGGAACTATATGCTAAGACGGAACAGTGACGAAATCAAAACTGTGCTTTTGTAATTGTAAAAATATTGAAATTAAATAAATTGTTAAAGTTACACATACTTTCGTTGGTTATACTGTATAAACATTTTCTCCAAAAAAGCACTTCGATTCCACACTTATAAATGTTTTGACTTCAATATGCAGCGTTATCAAACCAATCATCTCTTTACTTTACCTAATCAATTAATAAAACAACCAATAAGCTAATTACTTCGACGATATTATTGAAAATAATCTCATAATTAAATCTGGCTGTAACGCATATCAGCGTTACACGCGCAATACTTGGCTTCTCTTTGTTTTAAGTTTCGTGTTTGTCTTTTTCTTTCGCCACAAAACTAATGTTAATTTCTACTGCAGTGCTGCCAGGAGAATTTACGAGAAAGGAAATCCAATGATGAATAAATGTAAAAATTTTGTTTTTGCTTTATTTTGCTTATTTTTTCAGCAACACGCTGTATCCCGTAGATAGAAGTGTAGGATGAGGGAACCTGGGAATCTCTTGTTTAGGTACTCTGTTCCCCACTTTCCCCCAAATTCTGGAGGCATTGCTTGTTGAGTGGTGAAACTCAACGCCACGTTTGCCTCGTTACTAGAGCGAGGAAATGGAAATAGTAAATATTTCAATTTTTCGAGCGGGAATCGAACCCATAATCTGTCTGACTTACAATCAAACGCTTTTTCGCTCGCGTCCTTCCCTTAGTTTTCAACAATTTATATAAATAAACTTACAATACCAGACATAAATTTATCACGGCCGCTCGAGGGCACGTGGCACAGTGGGATTTGAACCCACAACCTGTCGTGTTTCCAGTCGCATGCTTGTCTCCCTGCGCCACAACTGGACTGTTAAGGCCACTCACTTTGCTATTCGAATTAACCAATTCATAAGATACCACTTAATTGTAATCTCTTAAAAAGTAGATATTTTTTCCACATTCAAATTATTTAAACGATCTCTTAAATAGTAAAACAAATAGAGAGCCAGCCACTGGAAATTTTATCGCTCGAATATAGTTGAATATCAATATGAAGTTAGAAAAACCGTTTACTAAGCACTTAAAATCGATCCACTCTACAATATCCTACTGATAGTATGAATACAAAATTTTGTGTGCCACAGATCGGGTTAACCAATTTTGATAGATTATTAGTTTGATAACTTACTAAGGTCGATATCAATATAGAGTTGGGTCCTGATCAAGGACGAAAACTAACTCCTTGTTTTTATACGCAAGATCCTGAGACGCATATTCGTTGGAGTACTAGAAATTGAACAACGGCGAGCCCGATATAATCACGAGCTCTACATCTCTCCGCGTGTATGACGAACCAGATGTAATTAAAACTATCAAAGGGTACTACTATGGGTAGTTGTGGTATGTGGAGAGAATAACGATATTATGTGGACAGAATAAGTGAAACTAGAATACCCAAATCTTTGCTAAATTATAAACCTAATGGTAGAAGAAAAATGAGGAGACTAAAACTCAGATAGATGGATGGAGTGTTTGAGGACCTGAGAACTCTGGGAGTTAATAAACAATTTTAGTTCCAAATAAAGATTATTATTATTATTATTATTATTATAATTTGTTCTCCGCCTTCTATCCATTTTTTGAGGCAAGGTTGGTTTACCAAGTCAAAGATCGCGGCTACAGTCAGAAATTGAGAGTACTCGTCGTAATTAATCCCAATTGACACGACTTAACACTAGGTTCCCAGGTTCAATCTTACTAATCTGCTATGTGCTTGATACAGCGTGAAGCTTAAAAACCTATTCCCCTGACAAAATTACGGAAATCGAACTCATAACTGTCGGGGTTTATAGTATTGTACGACTGTTGCCAGCCATAGTTTTATAGTAAGAATAACAATTGTTTAAAATTACATATATCTATTTCTCGCGCTCCATCTCAACTGACAACCGGTTACGCCATCTGCCACTCACTCTTTAACTAGACTTATGATGCTTAAAAAAAATAATTTTCATTCATTTTAAAATATGAAAACATATTTTAAAATGAATGAAAATTTTATTTTTAGCGGTTTTTACGTGGTAAGCTTGCAATATTAAATAGTTATAAAAATATCGATCAAGTGCGAGGCAGACTATCCCATCGACGGTTCCGTATGAATTTCAGTCCAACGAAAAGTATAATTTATAAAACATTATTGAATTTATGTTTGCGGTATTCATTCATTTTGCACAAATGAAATGGACTACAATTACAAATTTTTATTAGTTTTTATCCGTAATATAAATAAAAAAAACATTTTTTTTATATTTTTCGTTTATTTGTGTTGAAAGTTGTCACTTCTTGCCAAATTTCATCATTCTAGATCTACAGAAAATACCCTATAGATTTAGATTACATTACAGTGAATTTCATACAAAATGCAGTAAAAGAGATGCTTACATGCGTCTGCATCTTATGATTGCCTTAACTCAGAAGCTTATTTTTCTCTGCTCCCTAAAGAAACCGCAGGCATATTTGATACTAATTTTAACTCGATACCTCCACGTATTCTGGAAATAAATGATTCTGACAGGCAGACAAAAAATATTTGTAAAACATGTACTAAGGCGATTGTGTCGAAATTTTGAACTAGGCCAGTTAATGTTATGTCTAGAATTTGAGTGGTTGAGGGAGAAGAGAGTGTCTTTGAAGGGAGGGGGAACCTTAAGTCATTTCTACATACCCTGCGAAATAAAGTACGAAATTGACATTTTTTTAAGAGATTTTTCAATTCGACGCCATAACATAAAAGTAAAACCATGGGCGGGAGATAATTTCTAAAATGAACCTTAAAAATCATTTAAAATATATATTATTTAATTTATCGAGTACACTAATTTCTTAAATGAGTCATCTCAAGACTAACGTGAACGATTAACATACGGTTCCCACAAAAATCAAGAATAGAATTTGTCATATTGACATCTGGATCTAAATACAGGTATCGTAAAGAGTCTGAACTGGATATGGTACAGAAAGCAGACGTAAGCGGGATTAAAACGTTGAAAGATCGTTATAAAGAGGTCGTTGTGGCGCAACAGCATCTGACTAGCGCTACGTTTGTAGGTTCTCATTTTGTGGTTAAATTATTTCCATTTCCTCGCCTTGTTAGTAAAATGCAAATAAGGCATAAAATGGGGAATGGAGAATTTTAACACTGTTCGCTGAACTATGTGTGCCTCATATAGCGTGCAGCTGAGAAAAAGTCACATTGGTACGTAACTTTAAAATAGCTTTTTACTGTAATAGTACGGTTCTCGTAGCAGAACTTACAATAATTATCATTTATACGTTACTAATTGAAATAAAAAAGAATATTAATCCCGTCCCGAGAATTCTATCGTGGTATAAATAAACGCTATGGGCAATATATTATGTGTTCCAATGGCACAAGGAAGTTTACATTCCAATATTTTTCATTTCGCTTAACTGGTTTGCCAACAATAGCTTCAGTAGTTTTTTACCACGCTATATAGTTTATAGAGAAGTGCGATTTCTAAATTCCCCGCATCTTATGAGATACGAATAATTTGTTATAAAACAAAATATTTAAGATCATTGTGGCGCAGCGGCATTAACTACGACAGTAAACGTGACGCAACCGTCAGGTTTACTGTCGTAGGAAACATCTAACCGTACAAGTACTTTATCGTACATTCATTCACCGAAAAAGCGCAGCGTTAAAATCCGAGCGAAAATACGAGAAAAATTAAAAAAACCACTTCAAATATCCTTCCTATTACTTAACGCTTCTATAAAATAAAAGTAACGAATAACTAGACTTTGAGTGAAATATATTATTTATTTTAAAAATTCTCGTAAACACGTCGCGTCTACTCGTTGCAATGCTATCGCTGTCAAAAAACCGACAAATATGACAGGTATGCAATTGCGAATGCCGGCTTTTATTATTGTTTTCTTTAATTTTCTTAAATTATATAATTCTTGAAATATTCATAGTCATTCTGAAAAATTTTTCTGAAAAGAAATATCTTTGTGAACTTTATATATATAAGAAGTTATGTTTTGTAAGTTTAAGTAATTTTTATATTAGTGGAGTGTGACTCCGTGAATTGTGATAGTTGTGGGTTCGACGCCCACTCGAGGAAGGTAAAGCGGCGTTAAGTTCCGCCACTAACCACGTGATGTCACGAATATTAATGACGACGTATCAATAAAAGAAATATTGTCTGTTTATCCAATTTCCACTCGAAAGTATGAATTATTTTTATTTTAGTGCACTGTTAAGACAAAATACGGCGTGGAGCTTCGTAACTCAACACGCAATGTCTCGAAGTTACGAGTATATCAATGCAACGATTAACGCAGAACTATAAGATAGAAGTGCAAGTGCAAATTTAATGACAACTAAACATTAATCGACGTTTCTAAGTACTGAATACGATGTTACAGAAATAAAGTGAGGAAATAGTGCAAGCAAATTCTCACCTCTTGCATCTCATATGAATTGTAAAACCATATGTGAATCATAAAACACTGTGACAGCCGTAGTCATTAACATAATTTTAATTCTGGTACTGACTGACGCACGAATTAATTATTGTATGTGCTATATATACGTTATATGTATATAGTATAGCTTTTACACGCGGCGTCGCTTGTGTGGTCGAATGGATGTGGAGATTTTTGTATGATGATACATTTTAAGTATCGTAGATAGAATCTTAGGTGAAACATTTCTTTTTTCAGCTTTACGCTGTACGCCGCATATAGCAGGGTAAGCAAAGGGAACCCAGTGTTAAGACATTCCGTTCCCCACTTTTTACTAAATACAAGGCGTTGCTTGTAGAGTGACGGATCTTAACGATGCGCTTTTTGCCTTGATACCAGAACGAAGAAATTAACATATTCATAAATAATAATTGAACCCACAACTGTGTTTATTTTTGATAAGGAAATCGGTAAAAACAACATTCATATGAATTAACCAAATATGACATAAATAACTCATAATAATGTCAATGATATCTTGATAATTAGGTACCGCTTTTACCAATTTATTTGTAGTTCTTCTATCAAGTCACATCACCTACTATTTCTTTTAAGAAACGAATATAAAAAATTAAAATGAAACAAGAGCTAAGTATAAGTATATTTCTTTTATAAAAGATAGATAAAAAACATCACACAATCATAGAAAAAAAACACAAAAGACAAAATTTTCACACTTCTTTCACACAAAGTCATAAGACGCCACTAAATTTCTTGTAAAAAAGAAAGAAACTTTTAAGCCTAACCAGAAATAGACGCTAAAACTGATGAGGACAGGTAGTTCGATGGGGTCGTGGCCTATTTGCCTCGCATTATACAGCAAATCAGGTCGATCGTTTGCTAATTTAGTATTTTATTATATTATATATGTCATTGTTTTAAAATTAATTGTATTTCTGTGAATATTATTTTCGAGGAATGCATTTTTTTTTTGGGGATTTTTTGTATTTTTTTTTAATTTAATTTAACTTTATGTATCAAATGTTTTGCTGCGTAAAAAGCGTAAATTAGTTCTCAGAACAAAATTAATTTAATTTTATTTTAAGTTATTGAAATGAGATATGGATACGGATTTAACGTTTTTTTGTTTCGATCGCTTTTTTGGGGCTGTCGTGGCGCGGCGTGAAAGCATCTGACTATAAACGCGATGGTTGTGGATTCAAGTCCCACACAGGAGACTGGACTATTGATATTTTCTCGCTAAAGTAACAAGACAAAATGCGGCGTTGAATCGCCACTCAACATGTATGAAAAAATGAAAGCATGTAAAGAATATAAAATTGTTTTTTAAATGTTTTTATTATACTCAACGCCAATATTGAATGAAGTAGGATTTAAAAGTTAATCCCAATTCACTTTAATTTTCATAGTTATAGTTATCTATAATATTTTTTTATTTATTATCTAAATTTAACAATACGCTATATAAATGTATCCCGCATAGCAGAAAAATAAACAGTATAGAGTACAGTGATATGACACTCTGCTTCCCACTTTGAGCCAAGTTCTCAGGCTCTCGGTGTTACATGCTAAGTAGCGGAACTCAACGAGGAAATGAAATCATTTAATATTTCATTTCCTGACTGAAAATTTTTGAGACATTGAGTGTTAATTGGCGGAATAAAACTACGCGTATTGTCTAATAGAGCGAAGGGAATGAAAATTAACCCAGAACCATCCCTTAAGCATTCAGACACTATAAAACTACGACGTACTTATATAATTATAGGCTATAGAGAAGCCAATTACGATTAACGATATAGTGTCGTGCAGGCCTTAAATTTTTATTTTTTATTTTGTTTAGAATGATATAGTTATTCCGAGAGAAATCGGCTGCTGTTATATAAATCTATATCGGAACATGAGAACAAAGCTGTTCCGGCGATTAGCCCCGACAGACAGAAAGTTTGACAGATATATAAAAACTAAAAATCATCTGTTCGTGTTTTAGTACTGTATAAATGAATATATTCTTATTCTTTATAAATATATATATATTGTTTGAAAAACACATTTATTTTAAAGTGACAGTCAGACATTTCAATACAATTAATATGTATTAATAATATTGAAATTGGATTGGTAAGATTTTATTAACTATGATTATGTCAATCAAATCTTACCAATTCTTTTGATAACAGGGTTATCAGTGTTTTTAATCAAACATAGAACTATGAAGTATTTAGGTTTCTGGAACAGAATTATTCAGACATATACTATGAGTCCAAGTAGCCGTTATATTTCAAATCAAATCAAATCAGCTTCACGCTTTATCCCGCACATTACAGCAGGGTAGGCAGAGGGAACCTAGTGTTAAGACACTCCGTTCCCCACTTGCTTCCGAATTCTGGAGGCATTGCATGTTGAATGGCAGAACTCAACGCCGCGCTTTGCC
>DWAP01002575.1:0-13248 GCA_018230625.1 Heliconius eleuchia | reverse complement strand
ATAATATATATATATATATATATATATATATATATATATATATATATAAGATCATGATCATCATATGACTTACCACTGTGATTTTCATACATGTCCTCAGCTCTGAAAGATTCTTTATTTTGCAACTTACTAGATGTACATTTAATTTTTAAAGTAAATTCTAATGTATCAAACTCTGTCCCTTCTGTTGCCTCTGTGTAAAAGGAACACAATATAAGTTATAAAAATATAAATCTAAAAATAATGTGAAAATTTGTATATGTAACATGGTATAATGTACCTTCTGGACGATATTCAAATAATTTAGGGTCTGCTTTTAGAGGAATTAAGCCTAATCTATGTGCTAATACTTCATCTTGAATGATTGATGTGTTGTTTTTGATCATAACTTTTTCTATAGCCATGCTTGGGACCTCGCTTAGCATCAATCTGCGGAATGCATTTGCAAACGCAGGTTGTATTCCAATTAAATCAAATTCCATTTCAGAATTGTCCATACGTACTATCACTATACGAAAGCTTTTAGCAAATTTTTTAAAATTCCATTTTTCATCAGCCATTCCATAGTCTTCTGGAGCATTCTGAAAGTATAATTTATGTTCATTATAAAATAGAAACCTCTTTTAGCTTTAATTCTTCAAAATATTTCCAATTTCGTTACCTTTACACGAAATTCCTCTAGGAATACTTTGGGTTTCTTATCTAATTGTGGCATTTTAGTGGTCTATATTTATTGCCTAAATCTATAATTTATTTATGATTTTCACTAAAATGCAATTTAATTAATACAATATTAGTTTTAAAATTTAAACGCACGTTGCTCCTCGACCCTCGTTGTTTTGAAGGCTAATGTCAATTGTCAACTTTAAATTGTCAACCAGTACTAACGGGGACATCGCTTTGACTCCATTCTACGTGATATACTCGAAATATATTATATGAAAATGACACGCCTAATAACCATAAAACATAGAACAGCTTATTCCAGCAGCTTAGTCTTCAGTAAAAACTAAAACTAGATGTCGTAAGCGCAACTTGCGAAAACATAATCAATACAATATATATAAGTATACAGAAATAGCATGCTTCAGTGTCCAGAAGTAATCTTCTCTCTTTAGATATTTTAATATGTTTTGTACTTAAAAAGAGTCGTGGCTGTGTAGGACAGCATCTGATTATAATCGCGATGATGATTGTGGATACGATTCTCAAAAGTAGCGTCGAGTTCCAGCACATAGTATTCCGAATTCGGGTGGAAAATAAGATTCGGAAAATACTTATTTTTCTTTCCTAAGTGTGGAATAACACTTTAAAAATGTAAAAAAAAAAGATTCAGAGAGTTTAACAGGTTCTGCTTTCCATGACTTTATGCAGGATACAACGCGAACCTTTTCTTTTATTCTATTATTAAACATGCCAGAAGAAATTTAAAAACCACCTCATTACCATACACTCATTGTTAGATCCATTGAAGTTGCAAAAAAAATCTTTTTTAACACAAATCTGTATGTAAGTAGTTAATCAATTAAAGTAAAAAGGAGAACGGTGTTTCTTAAGACTACGTTTCTTCTATGGCGTGAAGTTAAAAAAATATATTTTCAAAATAAATATGAATTAAATATAAACTGGAGCACATCCACACATTATATAAATAATAAAAACTTTTTTTTTAAACTACATTTTACATATAGTATTAGTATCTATGTATGCCTAATGAAAGAATTATGAAGAACTTTGAAATCTATTTTGATTACAAGCAGAGACACGTCACGCTTAGGTACAAAAATATTTACGCTGTATCCCGCATACAGCAGGGTAGGCAGAGGGAACCAAGTGTTAAAACACTCCGTTCCCCCCGTTTCACCGAATTTTTCGAGGCATGGCGTGTTGAGTGGAACTCAACGGTGGACTTTTGCCTTGGTGTCAGAATGAAGAAATGAAAATATTAAGAAATAATAATTCATTCCCTCGAGTGGAGATCGTATCCACAACAGTTGTGTCACAGTCACGCCCTTTTGCCCCTGCGGCCTAGACATCGGGAATTTCGGCATAAAAAGTAGGTATATGTTGCGTCATAATTTGATTTGAAAAAAATCAATTTTTCATTTTGCCAAAATCTCCTTCATTTTAATTGTATTAGAGTTTTAAACAATAGTTAAAATTGTGCTCTCATTTAAAGTGATGAAGATAAAAACACTCTGTAAGTATATGTATCTATAGATTAAAATTGTCCACAATATAAAAATACCTTTTGCTGAGGCATTTTATCAATTCTTATTAATTTAGTTACCTAAGCTATTACCATCATTATGTTTTCTTTTAAATTTCCCAGAACTTTAATTAAGCCTCGTTATTTTCTTACAGTTGTTTGCTTCGTATAGTTTAGCTGGACTACTATGATTATTCATTAGATTTTTCAGTAATTTCAATATTTTTATGCCGTTTTATGCCGTTTGATTTTATCCGTTTGTTCAATATTTATATGCCGGTGAAAATAGTCATCACGCTCAACAACTTTTGTTATGGACGCATTTAATTATTTCTTTTACTTTAGCTAGACTACTACGGTTCTGCATCCGCATGAAAGGTAGTGCTTTCCGTGTGGTCCCATTTTTCGGTCCCGTTTTTTGGTCTATATCTGACAATGGCATCTATGAAAAAATCATATAAGTCTTAAATTTGAATTGAACGTGTGCAGCAAATGGACAATATCACGCGAACCGATTCCGAGCATTCTTTTTTATTTGAAAGGATACACTTCAAGGATAGTTTGGTGAAAGTTATGTTCTGATTATGGGATCCGGTTGAAATTGAACAAGTTGTTTTTTTTTTGGTAAAAAATATAACAGTACTGTAGTTACAAGGAAAAACATTGTTAAAATGGGCGTCAGAAGTGAGATTTCTCATCGTTGCATTTCTTTTCAACCAACTTCAAAAAAAGGGAGAGGTGCCTAATTCGGCCGAATATTCTATATGTATGTTCTTGTCAATATGCCAAAATGTTAATATGCACAATAATACCTAATTAAGTTTGAAGTTTTACATACGACAACCATTAGCTTGAAAAGGATCCTTTTAAGGTCTACTCGTCATTTAAAATCGTAAAATAAATTAATATTTAACAAACAAAATCCGACTTCAAACAACGAATTAAAAAGAAAAAATAGTTTTACATAAAGTAACATTTACTTTAATTTTGTTAAACCAAAATAATAAAAAAAAAGATTTTATAATTTTGAAGTCGGTGTCAAGCTAATGAATGCTACAACACCTTACTACAACATCGAATTATTATACTGTTATGTAAATTATTTTTTTACTTTTTAGCTCGTTGTTTGAATTGGTTTTTTTTGTTAAACAAAGTTTATTAGTACAGTAATAAGATATTCAAATTTAATATGCATAATATTATGACATTCTTATTTTAATAAGCAATAAAGAAAAACATTGATGGAGAATAAATGTGAGTTGTGGATTCGATCCCCATTCACATTGCGTGTTAAATGGCGGAACTCAACGCCGCGCTTTGTCTCGACTCCAGAAGAGATAAATGAAAATATGCAACATTTCATTTCCTCGTGTAAGAATCGAACCCACAACCTGTCACGTTTACAGTAACACGCTTGTGCCGCTGTGCAGAGACCAGTCGTCGAAGACAATTTGTCATCCGCATCCATTCCGCCCTAATGTGAATTTTGTGAAATGACGATAGATATCATGTTTAAATTAACATATAAGATATTTTTAAACATAAACTCAACTATATACAAGTATATATGTATATATCAATTAGTTAATTTTAGTTAGTTAAAGAGGGCAATCATACTGTAGCAATAAAGTGCAGCGAAAGTATTTGTCCGCCAAATGATAATCTGTATCAACAGCGGCAAGTACTTATGCAACCCGCGGGCCAGCGGCACCATTTGCCTTCTCCAGTCTTAGTAAGCAGTGGACATTCTCACCCAAGAGCCGCAAACCGAGCGAGTGCCATTATTGACTGTGATCCTGTGTTATAAATAGTGTAAGAAATGCATTCAAAAACATTAACGTTAATGATATTATCGATTGGATTTTTGGACTTGGGTAAGCTTTGAGCTGATTTAAATTTTTATTGTTTTTAAAATATATTATTATTTTTTTTTTTAAATGATATATTTTTGTTTTGTAGGTATTAGTTATTTAATCAAATTTTAAAGGACAAAGAAAATTATTAAATTGAAATTTTAAATATGAAAGTAAACTATATTAAATTCATAACGCGTATAAACAAACAATAAACAAATGTATGCGTATTAAAATATAGATAATAAAAATGTAAATAGCAATGATAATAAGCAGATATGGAAATGTATATTTTTAAGACGTAATATTTTTTTATTATTACAACTAAAAATATAATTAAGTAGGTACTTATTTCTATTTAAAAATTATAAGCAAACAAGAACTCATTCATATTGTTATGACAAGTTTTAACAAGCGTATAAGCAGTAGCTTTCAACGAAGCTTGAAAAACACGCACATATGTTATAGTGGTCAGAGCGTTTGAATGGTGTCCGAGGTGCACTGGTTCGAGTCTTGCTTTTTTAGTTTTTTGTACTTTTTCTAAAAATAACATATCCTGCGAGATTTACCTAATCGCAGTAAAACATCAGATAACTTTTTAAAGTTAAAAAAAGTTAAAGAGGTTCTTTGGCCGAATGCCCTAATATCGGCTTGCGTTGAAAAATATTTTTATATTGAGGCCGTCGGGGCGTATTGGAAAAAGGCTGTAACTGTAGTGCGACGGTTGTGAATTTGAGCCCCACTCGAAGTAATAAATAATTAATTATTAGTATATTCATTTCTTCGCCCTGGCACCAAGGCAAAAAATCCGGCGAACTGTTCCGCCAATCAACAAGCAATGCCTCGAATAAATCGGCGGCAAGTGGGGAACAGAGTGTCTTACCACTAAGTTCTCTCTGCTTACCCTGCTATGAAAAGCTGATTTTATTCAACTGTCGGTTTATTGACAAAGACTATATCACGATAAGCGTTTCCAAACCTACGGAAAGAGATACTTTGTTTACATACACAGAATATATGGGTCATAAAAAATTGCTAGATAAATTTTCATTAGAAACCAAGAAGCGAAACCGCTTTTAAAAGCCATCTGGTAATTTATTACTGAGATGTAGCTTAGTGAACTTTTATCATACAGTTGTTTAAAATTTATTTAATTTTTAAGTTTAGGCTTTAAAATATTTATTTATTTATTTAGAACACAAACACAGCTTACACTAACAAGATTAGAAAATATAGAGTACAACACTTAATACAAAATACCAAGTGCTGCCACAATTATAGGTGTTGACGGTTGTTACAATATAAATATTATATTAAAAATATATATGTAAAATTATATAAAAATAAAATAAAAGCTATTTGCAAATAAACCAGATCAAAAGTTAAAAAAAAACAATAATAACAACGAATTAATAATGAGCAGACATGGTTACTGAGATCTCAAAATATTTTTTATTAGAATCAAAATATGTGACATAGCGTGTTGAATTACAGGAAAGATTTTAATCACACATGGCACGTCTAAGAGTAATTATGTGTGCGCCAGTTCTTAACTTTGTAAGTGATAATCTAAATAATTATATATTATGTACATATGTATGTTGCCACATACGTACGTATGTTGAAATAGCTATTCCATTTTTTGTAAAGTAAAAGTAAGATCAGGTTCAAAAACTGCAGTCCTGTTGAAATGAGGCCATGATTTAAAAGACATGATTAAAAATACATGATTAAAAATTAAATTAAATCCGCTTCACGCTGTATCCCGCACACAACAAGATAGGCAGAGGGAACCTAGTTTTAAGACATTCCGTTTCCCACTTTCCGCCGAATTCTGAAAGCATTGCGTGGTGAGTGGCGGGACTCAACGCCGCGCTTTTGTGTCGACACCATAGCTAGGAAATCAAAATATAAATTAAAATAAATATTTCATTTTCTCAAATGGGATCGAACCCACGACCCGTCGCGTCTTCAGTCTACTGGCCTCAAGAGACATGATAAAAAATTAAAAAATAATTTAGTATTTTAAAGTGGAACATAAAGTGACCCCTGATTTAACCAATAGCTCGGGTAATTTTTGTTTCTTAGTAATACTTATAAGTTTTCCCTTTCGCAAATGTTAACTGTAACTGACCGGTATTTTAATATAGATATAAGTACGTAACCGATTGCATAAGAGTAGGTACCTACTTGTTTCTTTTTTCTGATTTTGGTCCTACTTACACACTTAAGTTGTATTGTCGTTCATACAAGAAATAATGTCATTGTTGGATACAGTTTTTTTTTTAGATTTTTTATTGTTATAAATCTATGCATGGTGTTTGAAAAAATTTACATAGGTTAATAGTAACAATTTAGATATTAATTCATTTTGCGAATGATTTCTTACGAATATATATGTTTACAAAACCTGTAACATGGAGACGTGGATTTTTAATTCGTACCCATACATAAAAATTAAAAAATCAGCTTCACGCTATATCCCGCACACAGCAGGGTAAGCAGAGGGAACCTAGTGTTAAGACACTCTCATACATGAGTTATAAAAATCTTTCAATCGTTTAAGAGTTTGTCTAGCTTGAGAAAGTATCCAATAGTTATCAGAGTTTGAGAATCGTTGAACTTCAGTAAGTATACTGGAAATAAAATAGCAATTTTCTTTGCAATTTCGGTTGTTATAAAATCGTTAAGAATGACTTTAGGAATATTATCTATATGATGGCTATGTATTATTTTAATATTAAAATCAGCTCCACGTTGTATCCTGATGCAGAATTGCAGGTTAGGCAGAGGGAATCTAGTGGGAAGAGAGGGTGGAGAGAGAGTCGCCTCGACACCAGTCGAGTTTACAGTTACACACTTGTGCCTCTGCGCCTAGACTGGCCTCATTTCGATATTCACTATAGAGACCTACCATTACACCAATTAAAGAATTTGCCAAGTAGTGAGAACTTACAGTATAAAACATCACAAATATGCAATTTAATATTTATATCATTACACTACATAAGAAAAAATGCTGATGTCTATAAGTGATTTAATAATTATATAGATATATTATAAACAATATTAAAAATTTCCAAAATAAATTTTGAGGATAGATAAAAATTTGAATTTGTTATATGGACCATAATTCCGGTCATGTAATCAATAGCCCTGAACTAAGTTTACGATATTCCTTTCACAAAATATCAGTCAAAATAATTTAAAAGCTTTATATTTAAGGTTGGCTAGTACTGAATCATATTATGCTATATAAAGCATATTTAAGCTAAAGGTATACTGGTATTCTATGTACCTAACAGTGTAAATCTTAATTCACTAGTACTAGATATACAGGTATTATTTATGTCAAGGACTTTTTTCTAATTGTGATAATTCGTGTTATTTACTTATAAATAAATATATAGTACATTTTAATAAGCTTATTACGTTGTTTTAAAATCTCAGGCATTATATAAAAAAAATTATCTTTAATGTAAACAAAGTTAGTTTTTACCTTCTCATTACTGTGACATAGTTCTTCTCTATATTTTTTTTGTCATACATCTTCATCAATATAAAAACAAAAAGAAATCATTATTAAATTGCCAAAATATTTTTTTGTTTAATATATATTCGTATATTTTGATATATCTATTGTTATTTACTATTCGATATTTTAAAATTAAGCTTCTCATATTGAGTGAATAATGATTTTGCAAGGCAATAGCTTGCGCTTGCTACATGATACGAAAACTCAACAGTTCATTCAAATCTCGCTGAAGTGTTGTAAATTACAACAACATTTAAAATCTCTCATGGTTCAAAATGTCTACAAACTGCTGAAAATCAACTGATAAAATACATAAATATAACAAGACAATGATATTTGTCCATTTTGGTACCATTTAACTATTTTTTGTATGTAATATTAAAGATGTTTTGACTTCATTATTATATCTTCTATCCTTCTTACTGACTAGACATTTAGATAGATTATAATTCAAATATTGAAAACATAATTATTATATGTATTCTGGATCAAAATCCATTTTTCTATTAATAAGCTAGTAAAAAAATATATTTCTAATGACATTATATGCACCTTTTTTGTAGATTTGCTTAAATTTTGCCAATTTTTTACCCAAGAAGTGCAATTTAATCATACTTACTTATTTTATATTTAAATTTAATTGCATACGAGTTTCACAAAACGCATTCTTTTGTTTCGTATTAATTTATTTTTAAAGATGTTAAAGGCTAACGACAACTTTATCTTTAGATAATACTGATTGTAAGAACTCACTTCTATCGTTTTGCGTGTAACGTTCACTATATATTTATATGACCTGTATGAATTGACTACCCAATTTGTTTTCAACTTCACGCTGTATTACGCATGTAGCAGGGTAGGCAGAGGGAGTGCTAAGACACTCCGCTTCTAACTTTTCAATGAATTCTGGAGGCATTGCCTGTTGAGTGACGGAACTCAACGCTGCGCTTTGCCTTGACACCAGAACGAAGAATAGAAAATATTAAATATATCATTTCCTCGAGTGAGAATGGCCATGTGGTCACTCATACACACGCTACAGGCTTGCGCCCCTGCGCCATGACTGGCCTCTTGCTTGGAGTTTAAATTCAGTTGGAAAGTACTTACGATTTACTCAATAGATTTTCCATTTCATCATCATCATGTAATTTCTTTCATTTTATTATTCTAATCCTTTATTATATCCCTATCCCCCTATATCTATTTGTGAAACTTCATCTTTATCCAAATAAAGTAATATTTGGAGCCCGTGGCTGAGGTGCACAACGACACCGGGGGCCCCGAATGACTTGTAAAAAGTTTCATGTAATGAACCCCAACTCATGTGTGAAAACCTTCAACTGAACCCCAATTCCTCCAGCCCTAAGACGGCACTGTGTAAAATATTTATATATTTTGTTAGATATAAATTATATAATTATTATATCAATTATACCTATGTCGCAATAGTGTCGTAATAGTTACAGACTAGAGAGGAGATAATTACTTTAGTTATTTCTTTATATATAAAACTGTTTCCTGCTTTTGCAAGTAATAATACATGAAGTTAAGTAGAGGCTGCCGGTCCGGCAAAGTCAAGCTGCTCACGTCAAAAATCTTGCATAACAACTTGTAGTTTGAAGCACTTAAATGTCGCATGTACCTAATGTTAATAAATATTAATATTGAATATATTTTTTATAAAATTTCAAAGATATTCGATCAATAGATATTAAAAGCGATAAATATCGCGCGATGTTGAATGGCTCCAGAATATAACAATATCCTAGGATATTGTTATATTAGGAGTTAGGACACTTCCATTCCCCCCTTTCCATCGAATTCTGGAGACAGTATGATACGAAAAAAATCAGCTTCCGTTAATATAAATATAAGAATAAAGTTTGTAATTTATGTTTAGCATTATCATAGAATAATGCTAAATATAAATTACACTTTATTCACTTCTTTTAACCCAGCGAACTATGGCAACACATTACAAAATTACGCAAGTTCCATTTTAAAATTAAACAATATGCAAAAATACAAATTTTAATCATAACATCCGAATTTCAAAATGAGTAAAATATGGCGTTAAAACTTATGAAAATATTTGGCCGGACGTTACATATTTGCTAAACTAACTGATAAATATAGACTAACTGATAAAAACTCTACCTACAATATGGCTTTCGTTTGTACTTAGTAAATAAGATTTGAAAATATTTTCTTAATTTTTTTAGGACTTTTCAACTATTTTCTATGTATTTAAAAGCGATTTGAAAATAATTAAAACAACATACTCGTACATTTTAATAGCATTTATTAACATTAAAAGTATATATATATATATATATATATATATAGTTATAACTATAACCAATGGATGTACCTAACATCCATAATAAATAATAATAATAATAACTAAATAAGTTACGCAATAAGTACAGAGAGCTTGCATATTTGTGGTCATAGATATAAAAAAAATGTTGGCAATAATATCATAACTTCAGATTAACTTTAGTATTGTACGGTTAAGTTTATCTTTCCGAACTTTTGCGCAATGTTCATTAAAAAAGAAATAATCAAAAATAAGAAAAATCCTACAACCTATTCGCAATCGCAACCATTTCTCGTCGTCAACTCGTCGATCGTACTTTTGTCTATAACTACATATTAATTATATAGTAATTATTCAGTCATCCAATAGCAACGCCCGCCAAAACGAGCAGGGGGACGTGGTTTGCAATCCGGTAAGGAAGGCGGAGTGTCTGTAAACTTCGACTCGCAAGGACAAGGTTCCGGCGGAGGCGGTGCACTAGGACTATTATGTACCCTAGCGCGACAAAAATAACCGAAATCAGGACGAGGCATGCACAGCTTGTCATTCATACACTGATCGAAAACAAATTGAGTTTTACGACAATTTGCAAAGGAATAGTCACCAGAACTCTTATCAACACAGTTCGCGTACTGATTGAATTCTTCAAGACAATTATTTTTTACATTTTTGAAGAATTGCAACGTGCACGTCGTGACTCTCTTTCCTAGTTCGACGCAAGCGCGCGGATCGTTTGATTCACATCTACACAACATAAATTCGTTGTTTACCGCCTCGCAGTGTTTGCCGAGGTACGGACCCGCGGACATTAATGTCGCTGTCGATAAATTCACTTCTGGCACCGTTAATGAGGAAAACTCTGGTAACTCTACATCTTTCGTCACCACCATATTTCGTGTTTTAATATGAATTCAGATTGTAACGTGGGTTTCGTTTCTAGATACCTGTAACCTATTTAAAAACAAATTCAACATATAATTATTTATTGCACAGCTATTTATATTTATATGACATATAGATATAAATTATTGTTTCTATTTCTACAATATGACAGTTTAAAATTATAAAAGCTTCCTCTAAAAGGTTTTATTATTTTATATGTTTTAATAATAAAGTGTCAAATTACCACAATGTGAAACTTTATTAATTAGGTACTTCATCAGTACATGTACATGTGCGTCTCGAAGTGGATATTTTAATAATTTAATGTTTTTAGGTGCCTGCCAATCTTTACAATGTCCTAAAGTGCGCACCACCAGTGGATGGTTAGATTTATTCCCAATACCTTGTCGAAAAAGTACAGATTGCAGTGTGATGGGAGCCCAGCATCTTTGCTGTAAGGGATTCTGTACGAAAGGAGCAAATGTCGCTCAACTACGGTTGGTAAAATAATTATTCATTTTACGCTTTGTCTTTGATTGAAATTTGATTATTATCATTCGTCAAACTTGTAACGAAATATATTTTAAAATTAAACATTTAAATATTTACATAAAATATGTCATTGTTGGTTTTTTGTTTAATTAAGATGATATAAAAAAAATGTTTTTGATCTTAATTAAATAAATAATCTGTAATCAATTATTGTTAACAAATTATAAATCAATGAACAAGCCTTTACCTAATTGTTATGACCGTAAAGTTATAATTTTATTTTTAACAACTTAATGTAAATTGAAGGTCATAACTTTTCTTTTGTTTAGTATCTATAAAATATATTATTTAACTTAACATAAGTAATAAATAAACAGCTTGACCTCCATTATATGTCGCTTTTTGTGCATATTGTAATGCTTTTTATACTTGCAGTTTCATATTTAGTGAATAAATCGTTCTGCATTTAACTAATATAAAAACGTTTTAAAAACTATAAGTTAGGCTTTTATGTGTCAACGTTTCGTTTCGTTGTCTGTATTTAAATAATATTAAAAATATATATTAAATTACATTAACACGTATCTTTAGAAGCAAATAATTGTGTATCGAAATATGCATTATGCATCCCTAAAAAGATCATTCATTGCAGTTTAAAAATTCACGTTTTTGGAACTTATTATTATTAATAGTTTATAATTACTATTTTCTAAGACATCCATTTACTAATATTTTTCACATTAGTGCGTATTCAAATTATATTTTAAGCCAAAGTTAAGTTTCTAAGTATTAATAAAAAATAATGAACTGATCTGATAGCTCGTTGATGTCTTTTATATCGATGCTGTATATATATTATTTGTGGTTAGGCAGCAAACATGCTTCAACAATTTACTTTAACAAAAATTTACTTATAAATCATTTCACATAGGTGCATTAACAAAGTCTTTGGTGTACAATAATTTTCTGGTATTCCGTATACCATATTTATATTAGCCATATAACATTTATAGAGACAACTCTACATTGAATACGTATTATGTAAGTAAGAGGCAAAGTGTAAGAATTTTATCATAATCGAATATCTAATAGGAATTATTATGTAATTTTATAATTTCTTAGTTTTAATATGATAAATCAATAATTCATCAACATTGTTACATATTATAATTATATTTATAATAATATTGCAATCATCAGAATTAGAACTCATTTAACGCACGCTTAGAGCTTTTGTCACTAACACTGTCATTAGATGTTTCATTCTAAACATTTTAGAAACAAGGAGGCGAGTAGTGTAGTTTCATCGAGTAGTTCAAGCCCCAGTACTAGCACAAGCACAAGCACTAGCACAACCACAACAACCACAACAACGACAACAACAACTACTACAACGACTCCAAGTACTACCAGTTCGACAACCACGACGACTACCACGACCCCCAAGCCGACAACCACGACGTCAACGGAACCGCCGCGCCCGTTCCTCCAGTTGCTGCCTATACAAACGACACCTAAAGCTGCTCCCGCAAAAATAGGTAATTGATATCTGTATCTGTTGCTATTTCTGTTTTTAGTACCGTACCGTACAATAAGAAAAACGGAGCCATTGTAGGTCATTTGTCACTTTTCTGTCTGTCTATAAAGACCATTTGTCTCGAGATCACGTGGATGTATCAAGCTGAAATTAATTAAATATTCAGGTCTACGGTCCTTTTAAGCATAGAAAAATCAAGCTTTTAAGTCAAAGCGATCACAAGATAATGTACATTTATGTATTGTTTTACTTTACTGCATTTTGTATGAAATTCGCGCCAGAAATCAAAACCTATTATAAAAAAAATATTAAATTTGGCACTTAAAGTACCAGTAAAGGTAATTTGGAAAAATGGAATTATTATTAGGCCGGTCGTGGCGCAGTGGCACGAAGTGTGACTGTAAAACCGACTGGTTGTGG